>NJDD01010983.1:0-33345 GCA_002245505.1 Calephelis nemesis
TACACACATATTTCCGCAAATAAATAATTTTCTTTCTTTCTTTCTTTCTTTCAAACTTTGTGAGTATTAATTTGTGTCTTAGTTCATCAGATATCAATTACCAAGGGTAAATTTTATATAAAAAACAAGGAAGGTATAAATAGTGTGTTTCTAATTAAGTTTAATAACACACTGTGACAGCAGGAGGACTAAGGAGACACTTTATGGGGACCATTGACTTCAAAAAAATCTTAATATCCTGCAAAGTTTGCTTCTTCTTCTTCTTTTATAAATATGAATTTCAATAGTTTTTCACAACTTACTTTGTCAATGTCAAGTTAGTTATTATTAATTCTTATACAGTCATTAGTCACAATGTAGAATGTCATGTCAGGTCAGGGTCTTGAGTAAAGCGGTGGCTTCGTTACTCAAGCTCATCTAGTGACATTTGACAGCAGCGAGGAAAAACACACCACACCACAATGTGGTAGAATATGTTGGAAAGCTGAAATAATTTTGTAACAACTTCAACATACATATTCCGCCAATAAATATATTTTCTCTTTCTTTTCTTTTTCTTTCTTTCTTTCACAAATTTCTTAATGATTTTATTTGTGCCCTTACACTGAACAAAATTAATCTAATTCTTACCTAAATGAACCAATTTCATTCAATGTAAACACGAAATTCAATAATAATGAAAAAATTACGACCACTTTCTGCAGGACGGCGCCGAAACTCCCTCACAAAGTTTGCTACTATACAAAACTGTGCTGCATGTGTTCATGGATGGCAATCAGCACATTATTGCTTTTTTTATATTTAACACCATTTTTCTCCATTTCTTTTCCAGGCCAGGTTTAGAAATGGCAGTAGTTTATGGTAGATAGAATGAAATCTACTCACATTTCAAAACTGTTTCCAATAAATTATGAATAAATATGTAATATCTAATAATTTACAAATTTCTTTAAATTTTAAATCATTTTTAATGGGTCAATGTAATCACTTTGTACAAATTTTAGAATCTTTACACACCAAAATTAGTAGAACATGTTGGCATAACTAAATATATTTCTAAAAACACACATTTTTAGCAAATGAAGTTTCATTGCATTAAAAAATGTTTATTCAAGTGTAAGTTATTTAAATCACTGCTCCTTTGCAGAAAAGACCATTTGCCTTCCTGCCAGGAAACTCGTGTGAGGCGAGCATAGGCTTACCATCACTAACACCGTGACATCTGACTAGGTGGTAGAGTTTCGCAGCGACTTGTCTGATTTGTTCCACTGCCTTACCTATTCCTGCCGTCATAATGTTATGACGTATTCCGGTTTGGAGTGTAAGGTAGCCGGTAAACTTACTTTTGCTCGAGGCCTAACATCCCGGTCTTAGGTTGGCAGCGCACCATTACCACCTTTGGTGCCTGTAGGCGGCTATAATTTCTTACCATCAGTAAATCCGTCTGCTTTTTTGCCTTCCAATATTATAAAACAAAACTCTCCAAAATACAATATTTGAAACAGTTTAATTCCCTTTTTTAAGTCTGCAATGTATTCTCTTGTTAAAAATGTCTATGCGCATCAGTAACTACATTCCCAAATTAGCCAAGCAGGTGTTGGCAAAACATATGATTAGCTCATATTATAAAAACCAAAAAACATTTTTTAACATACCTTAATTTTTTGTGAATTTTTAAACTTGGGTAGTGAAATATACGCCACATGACCATAATCTGAAAATACACGTTCTAGCCAATCTCTACTAGCAGACACTGGTATTGATTCCACATAAACTGTCCTTTGATCTGCATCATAGGGTACCATTGGTGTTTTTCTTCTCACCTTTTAAAGAATCATTATATTAGTCCTCTAATCTTTTTTTTTTTTTGTATGGCTAACCTCCTGGTATTTACACCTTCACCAGACTTTTCGTCCTCTAGTTGTTACTACACATAGTATGATAGAATACCTATTCTAATGTTTGATTTTACACATTATAATTTACTAGCTGTTGCCCTCTTTGCATGTGTTAAATTTGGATTTCAAATACTTATCCATTCCTTATACTGTTATCCTTAGTATTTTATTTATATCTAATTTGTATACTACATTTTTACTTATTTACCTTTTATATTTTATCTATTTATTTAATTTTTACAATTCTTTTCTTTTATGAACTTTGCAGATATAAGAAGGCCACCCCACATAGGCAACTCTAATATTTATAAGTGCAAGGGATAATAAGTAGGGCAAAGCCAGATGTTTTGCTACAAGTATTTTTTGGTCGAAATTTTAAATCTGTGATAACTTCTAAAGAACTCATTTAAATAAAAAAAAGTAAAAGAACAATTTTGATGTACATTAAATAGTCAAGGTAACTAAGGTATGCATGTGAATTAAGATGAATACTAATTAATAGAAATTAGCTTCTAAGGTAGTTTTATTCAGAAATATAAAATCCCTTCATTAATTACTGTGAGTCAACCTTAGGAGATGGAATGTATACGATCATGGACTTTTTACATACTTTGTCGCTTACATTTGCTTACTTTGAGGTTTCCAATTTGTATAATTAATATCCCTTTATTTATTTATGAATTATCAACTTCCAACACTTACTTTCAATCTATCTTCGGACAGTTCCAATATTGAGGAATGTTTCATAGCTTTAGCAATATCTTCTACATTCAGTGTCATCGATTTTATTTTATTAAACTTGAGGAACTCACTAAGCGGGACGTATGGATCATCTTTCACTAGGTCTCCTAAGAATCTGTCTTTACTTAGATTTGCGTCGCTAAAGTAAAATTCCATTTGTTTCAAAACATTTTCATACAATTTTCTTTTTCGGTGTCGTACCCGTTTTTTAGGGTTATTTTCGTGTTTACTCTCTTGATCATTTATATCAGTATTCTCAGATTCAGACATTACGTTATTCATAACATTTGCTTCAAGAGTAAAATTTTAAAAAATCAATTACCTACTCTATTTAAGTACCTATTACTTAAAAAATGAATAAAATTAATATGTACATACAATACACCAACAATACACATTTAAATTGTGATTTAAAATTTAAATTAGGGATGTGAAAAAATAATCGATTATTTAAAAAAACGATTATTTATTTCAAATTTTTAAAATTAATCGATTTTAATTCATCGATTTATTGACCAAAAATAATCGATTTTTTATTTTGTTATTTCACATGATATTTTCGATTTTTTTAATAACCGCATCTTTGACATACAACATAGATAATTTATTTCGTTGTTATACAACGTACTTTCGATATTTTATCAGCAACTCTATAAAAGACGTAGAAAAATTGCTTGCAACGCCATTTAGTACCTAACAAACAAATTTTGGTAACATTCAAAAACTCTGACGGTAGTATAAAAATTTCTTTTTAAAGTTCAAACTCTGTTTTTAATAAATTTTGCATACATAGCCGTTGACTAAGCGTGCGAGTGAGTGCAGTTTATGATTTGTAGTAAAAAATGTACCCTGAACGACCAAAAAGTGGTTGGGGTGGTTACTTTGTAATAAAAAAACAAGGGTGCAACTGCTTTAGCTTTGAATTTTTCAGTCATTATATTAGATAAATAAAAAATCGATTTTTTATAAAATCGATTATTTTTTAGTAAAACAATCGATTATTTGACAATCGATTATTTTATAAAAATAGAAATCGATTAATAAAAAAAATCGTTTTTTACCCAGGCAAGTCACATCCCTAATTTAAATGTTTAATGTACCGATTTGATTTTTTTTTCTTTTTTTTTAAGTTAATTTGCCCCTTTCTGGGGCCGGCTAAGACCTTTAGGCCATGCTGCCACGTCTTCCGTATTAAACATTTCGTCATTAGTCACATCTTCCGTTAATAATTCTTATACAGTCATTAGTCACTACTTACAAAGTCACGTCAGGCTCTAGAGTAAAGCGGCGGTTACACAAGCTCACTTTGGGAGATTTGGCGGCAGAGAGAAAATTCACGATACACTAATTTCTTCATGATTATTTCATTTGTGCACGTTCACTGAACAAAACTAAATTAATTCCCACCTAAATTAACTAATTTCACTCAATATAAACACGAAATTCAATAATTATGAAAAAATACGACCATCTTCGTTCACGATGGCGCCAAAACCCAAAGAGTAATATAGAATATATTTATTTAGTTCGCCCCTTTGTGGGGCAGGTAAAAGCCTTCAGGGGGGTTACCATAAGCTCTTAAAACAGTACTATTTCAACAATACTAATTGTCAGCCGAGAAAGACAACCTTATGACGTATACCATAAAGTTGCTTATAAAGGCAGACATTTAGCAAGATAGAAATAATACTGCTTTAAGCGCTCATGGTAGGGCCCCAGGCCATACAACCACGTCTTCAGTATTATTTCTTTATTTCAGTTCTTAATCGTTTATAAATTCTTGTCTGGGCCTTGAGTAAAGCGGTGGTTTCTTTACACAAGCTTGTCTATGAGGTTTGACGGCAGCGAGGAAATTCGCGATGCACTAATTTCTTCATGATTATTTCACTTGTGCACGTTCGCTGAACAAAACTATACTAATTCCCACCTAAATTAACTAATTTCACTCAAAGTAAACACGAAATTCAATAATTATGAAAAAATGCGACCATTGGCGACCATCTTCATTCACGATGGCGCCAAAACTCCGTAATATAGAATACCTATACTGAGGCCCAAAACCCTGATTTTTTTTTCTTTTCTTTCTTTAAGTTTTGGCCTTCACGTTAGTATTTTGCCATTCGTCAAGTAGAAATTTGCATCAAATTTAATATCAATTTTGATCAAATATAATTAGTCATAAGTCGTCAGTAAGTCATGTCAGGCTCTTGGGTAAAGCGGCGGCCTCATTACACAAGCTAGATTTGGTGGCAACGAGGAAATACATGATACGCTAATTTCTTCATGGTTATTTCATTTGTGCACTTTCCCAATTTGATTTTAATAATTATTAATAAACTTCAAAAACGCTCCAGTGTTGCCAGTGGCAGATAGCCAAAAGTAACATAACACAGACCCAAAAGTAACATGTTGGCGAACAAAGTAACATTACGTTGTTTTTTTTACTGTGGAAACTGGCAAAATTTATTTATAATTATAAAATAAAACTTAAATACGTTCCTTGACCCGTTTATTCAACGTCTCATTGCCGACCTCCATCAGCGCAGCTACATAGCACGCCTTTCGGTGGTGCTACGGGACCAGAAGTAGCATTTTTGTCGTGGTCCGTGCCAATATCTTCTTTCTACGTGCATATTCTCGGACACCGCTAGCAAAGGAGAAAGATTAAAAGCTGCAATGAAAAAAGTGAACAATAAAGCCGCAAAGGAGTACAAGAAGGCAGCGCAAGAGGGATTCCCGGCTCGATATCGACCGGCCGAGGCGCTGGTGAACGCCTATGATTTGAACGCACCGCGTCCGTGGCGCAAGTCTGGCGACATTGAACCGACCGTGACTCAAGCAGCGATACTGGAGCACCTTGCACGATCGGTCGCAGACACGCCCACTTACGGAACTACGATCTTCGTCGAAGGAGCGGCCGGTTCTGGCAAATCGCAGTTGGTCAAATTTTTGCAAGAGGCGGGCCGACATGTCTTGAATTGCACCGTCAAAACTTCCCTCTGTCATCATACATACTGTGTGTATTAGTTAGAAAGGGATGGCGATACTAAATTGCGAGCAAAGTCTTTGTAATATGTTTTTTTGCACGACTTGTAATGGGCAACTTTTCATCGAATAATCGACTGGGAATACTGAAAAAAAAACAGACAATAATTCGCATCACATCTAAGTAATATACCAACCAATTTAAAAATATCATTCAATACTAACCTGCTTTGCCATCAATGAAAACAAAAAAAATTAAGAAGGTTTTTTTATTTATTTATTTGCCTTCAGTAATGTGCATAATATTAGGTCTTACATTCTATTCATAGTGATTAATTACTATACCAATTATTGGCATGCAAATATAACATAATTATTTTAGCAAAAGAGGCTAAATTAACCCACAAATTATTACATTTAAAATAAATAAAAAAAATATTAGTAACAAATAATTACATGTTATCCATTAATGTCAAAGAAATAATGTAAGGCACAAAATGTCAATATAATAATTAACAATAGTCATGTCAATTCCGACAGTTTTAAATAAATTCAAATTAAAAAAGAAGCCATTATATATATCCATATGACTTTACTTGGATTTTACTGCTAGAAAGTGTTTGTTTGCAAAATGTTCATCTAAATTTTAGTATGCTTTTTCTTTAAGGCACTTAGTCATCAATCTTATCAGATCTTACTGTCTTTATAGGTAGTTTCCTGATGTTTTGTGGAATTTTGTTATAAATTTTAATTAACATAGCAGGACAGTTTTTCCTATAAAAGGCTGTCCTGCCTGAAGGGACTTCCAGTTTAGTAGGATCCCAAGATGCAAACTGTTTGTTCCCATTGTTTTTTTAAATAAATTAATATTATTTTTCACAAATAAACCCGCTTCTAAGATGTACAGTGATGTAAGAATTAACAATTTCATTGATCTAAATTTTATTGGGTTTGCAAGATTCAAAACGATATATGTTACATAGCGTTCGAATACATTTTTTTGAGCAATAAAAACATTATCTGCTTTCGTCGAATTGCCCCACAAAACAAGTCCGTATCTTAGGATTGCTCCTACATACCCATGATAAGCAGTGATTGCTGCCTTGAAACCTATAGTTGTTCTGATTTGTTTCAAGGCGTAAATGAATTTATTTATCTTTTTAATTACTGCATCTGACTTATTCTTTTGAAACCCATATTGGCCTGCCGATATTACATTGAATTAATTAAAAAAACAACTAATCCATATACATTATTTACCGAAAACCTTAACAAAAATAGATATCAGAGTTATGGGTCTGTAATTGTTTAATTCCTGTCTATTCCCTTTTTTATGTAGAAGTTTCACTAGAGAAAATTTTGATGATGAAGGGATTGTGCCTTGACTGATAGACAGATTAATTAAATGAGTTTAAACTTTGGTTATAATAAATTTAATACATTTTTAAATAATTTATTGTAATTTACTAATTGCAATTTATTTCAATTGACTTATTTTTATGATAATCAAATCTTAATTTTTTAAAATCCGTGTCACAGTGTCCGCATATACCTCAGACCACGTTAAGCAGGAGATACACTGGGTAAATTTGGCTACATTTTTTTCGCTGTAGTCTCTTTTAAATATAATATACCATTGACTTAAATTCGGTTTTGGCTGCTTGTTCCTCTTATTAGAACACAAAAAAATCGTAAAAATTGTTTGTTGATCGAATAATGTCGCTTGGTCGCATGCGTAAACGGGATGAAAGATAGAGAAATACTCGGGAATGAATGAATAAGTCGAATTGACAGAATATGTCCAATGCAACTCCAAATCGCATATTGCAATCGCATCGGTCCTCCTGCTAATCCCGTTATGTTGAATATTCGTATCAAGTTGGTGTCAATCGCGCAAACGTGAGGAAAAAAATATAATATTCTCAATTGCATTCCGATTCACGATATTTTTTTTGTTTGAAAATCTAAAAAGAAGTAACGTAAAAGTAACATTTTGTGTCTTGCAACATGAAAATAGCATTGAGGGGTCAAAAGTAACGTAAAATGTTACAAAAGCAACGTTTTGGCAACGCTTAAAATCTAAAATTTAATTAAAATTAAAACTATAAATCAAAGAGTAAAACAAAGAGAATACAATACTACGTAAGGAGTAAAGTAACTGTCCATAAAGGAACTATAGATACTAATGAAAACGCTTGTCGCTTGCACAACATCGCAACCACCCACTCCACTAGCCCATGTGCTATGAGATATCCGCCTTCTAACTACACGATGTCTCATCGAGTAGTGCATAAATTGTAATGCCACACACAAAACGTCAATATTACTCTTATCACCTTCATTTTTTTCTTTCTAACTTTCCAACATATCGTTAGCATATGCCATTAATCAAGTTGAAACTAGAATCAATATACCCGATTTCAATAAAAAATTAAAAAAAAACCGGATTCAAATTATTAAAAATAATAAGTCATGAATCATCAAATACAGTCATGTCAGGGTCTTGAATGAAACGGTGGCTTCATTACTAAAGTTCACTTAATGAGATTTGATTTCAACCAGAAAATACATGAACAATTTCTTCTGATTATTTCATTTGTTTACTATTACTTTACAAAATCATCCAAATACCTCTAAAATTGAATAACTTGCTTTTGCTTAAGGCCTAACATCCCAGCCTCAGGTTGGCAACGCACCAATACGACCTTTGGTGTCTCTAGGCGGCGGAAATTTCTTACTTTCAGGAAATCCGTATCAACATGAAATTCACCAAAAACCTACAAAAAGTTACTAATATTTTTTTATTTTAAGTTTAAAAACCAGTTCAATCAGTAAAAATTCTGTTTAAAACTTCTTTTTTAATGACATACAGTTAAATTGTTTAGGGAAAAATTACTGAAGTAGTGGCAGGTTTACTGTTTTACCGTATGATTTTTTTTTAAAATAGATTTCCTTATGTAACAAAATTCCGAACATGGTGGGTCTAGTACCTACCTATTATTTGTCTATGGCAAGTTCTAACTTCACGTTGTCACTTGACAGTTGACACTTATCATTTGTACATTGCAATTTCGATTTTCGAGTTTCGATTCGAAATTCGAAATGAACTATTTTCATTTTCCCCAACTAGTTGTTGTCGTTTGAGCTAATGATTTGTGTAATATTCGATTCACAATCTAGTGAATAATGATGGTAAATTCGATTGAATTGCATTGTTACATTTGTTATTTAAAAAGCTTAGTGATTATATTATTTGCACATGTAAAGTAATTCCTTATTTGTGACGCTGTTCCTTGGCAATTATGACCGACAGAGCGATATCGGTGAGCGTCACTAACAAAATTGAAAAGAGATTTTTTTCTACTCGAAAGATTGTGAGTTTTAACTCGACGGATTCTTAAATTTATGTGATTACTAAGGAACACTAGTGTATATACTCGCCTGTTATTATTTTTGTGATTTGTACCTACCTATGTCTTTTTAATTTTATTTTAATTAAAATTTCTTGGATATTATGATTTAATTATGTGTAAGTCGCTTTTAGTGTTAAATGTATATAATTATTTGATATAAATGTATACAAACCAACATGAACATGACAGACTAACACTCATTTTTTAAACTTTTTTTGTGGTAAATAGTTTGTACGTATTTGGGTATGTATTCCACCTAATATGGTTTCGATGTTTTAGTCTCGCCCCAGCTTAAGTCAAGTGGTTGCTATTGTTGATTTTATGGAAAAACACCCAGAATTAGCTCTAGGTCAATTAAGAGGTTTGGAAGGTCGACATGAAAGTAAGAGGCTTTGGTTCAAACTTACAAGAATTGTTAATAATATTTCAGGACCAACTAGACCTATGAAATCTTGGGTAAAGGTAATCTATATATTTTTTCCTTTACAAGCTTTACTTTTTAGCCTAGCACAGTAATACACAACTCACTTGAAACTCACTTGCAAAGCTGGTAAAGTGCTAAGCCAGAAGAAACCTACTCACAATTGCTTTAAGTATACCTAAGTTGTATTTCCCCAAAACCACAACACTTTTCTTACGTTTTAAGACAAGCACTCAGCTCTTCTTATCACAAGAGACAACTTTGGCTAATAGACACCATAAATTTAATAGGCACATTGTGGTCCTTTAATGTAGAAGTCTACCTGCTAGCCTACCCTGAGGACTAGAATATTTCACTTTCATTATGGTGCGGTCAGAATAGGCAGCTATGGCAGTGGATCCCTGTCCTATTTTTAACTGATATAAAAAAGAGAGTGGTCCTCAATTTCAGTTTATGTTTTTTCCAATGTTAGTCCGGGTCCTCTGAATAGAATAGGCAGTCTGCTGTCCTGCCAGGTAGCTTGTAAGAGATGAGCAAAGGCAAAAGGGGTCATTACCCACAAGACCACTGGTGGTAGAGTGCGGGGCAAGAACTCTACCAACGTATAGCACCATACTATAGAAAAACCAGGGTACCTGCAAGAGTAGGGATCCACCGACTTACCTATCTCTCTTGGTGTAATGACTTTGTCATGTTCAGGTCTGGAGGTTAGGGTACTGACACCACTGCTAGCAGGTTCTCAATTTGACTGTATTTTTTTTACGTCTATTGCACAATTACTTGGCCAATAGCCAACCACATAACAGAAAGTAATGATACTTATATATTCTAGACTATAATATGTCTGCACCAAATAATATCTAGTTCTGTTTATCTCTTCTGTTATAAATAATTATAAACTATATTAGCGAAGACATAATTGCATTTTTGTTATCCCAAAAATCACTTCATAGTGTAGATATAGTAATACATTCTGATTGAAACAAAATACAAAATTACTAGGTACCCATACTCAGATACATTTGTACAGTAATGCTCCGCTTTAGTGTTAAGCTTATTTGGCGTATGTTGAAGTAGTTTACTTCATTACCAATCAAGTCAGAATAACATCGTTTATAGTAGAAATTTTTAACATGATACTCAAGAAATTACAATTAAACCGCTTGTTATTTTTATGAGTTAAATTATTCAACAGTCTAGTAGGATGCTTGTAATGTGCATGTAAAGGGATAAAATAAAATAAAAGTGAAATGTCTTCATTTTTAGATAGTATAATATAAAATCCGAAAGAAGGCTATGAAATACTGTCATGTCCGAGTGGACATGACAGTATTTTCTTTATTTTCGTTAGTAGAAATAGTAGTAGTAGTTCAGTATTTTCTTTTTTTTTTTATCATCATCATTATCATCATCATCATCATCAGCCGGAGGACGTCCACTGCTGGACATAGGCCTCCTCCAAAGAGCGCCACAAGTCACGGTCACCAGCCGCTTGTATCTAGCGACTCCCCGCGACTTTGACCAGGTCATCAGTCCACCGGGTGGGAGGTCGTCCAACACTACGTCCTCCGGTGCGGGGCCGCCACTCGAGAACCTTTCTTCCCCAGCGGTTATCGGTTCTGCGAGCAATGTGGCCTGCCCATTGCCATTTCAACTTGCTAACTCTCTGAGCTATGTTGGTTACTCTCGTTCTCTTGCGGATCACCGAATTACGGATCATATCTCGCAGAGAAACACTGAGCATAGCTCTCTCCATAGCACGCTGAGGGACTCTGAACTTATTTAAGAGGCCCACATTTAACGGCCAAGTCTCAGTACCATATGTCATCACTTGTAACACACACTGGTCGAAGACTTTCGACTTTAGGCTCTGCGGTAGTTTGGACAAGAAGATACCCTTTAGCTTCCCGAACGCTGCCCATCGGAGTTAGATTCGGCGGTCGACCTCTATCTTGAAGTTGGATTTACCTAACTGAACAGCTTGACCTAGGTATATATAGTGATCAACAACTTCAAGAATTGAGTTCCCAACTTGAACTGGTACATGTGCAACATGAACAGTGGACATGACTTTCGTCTTATCCATGTTCATCCTAAGACCCATCTGTTCGGAAACTCTATCGAAGTCACCGAGCATTTTGCTCAAGTCTTCCAGCGATTCCGCCATGACCACGATATCGTCTGCGAATCGCAGGTGAGTGATGTACTCGCCATTGACATTGATGCCGAGTCTTTTCCAGTCCAGAAGCTTGAAGACATCTTCCAGTGCAGCAGTGAACAGTTTCGGAGAAATAACGTCTCCCTGTCTCACACCTTTCTGCAACTGGATCGGTTTCGAGCTCTGATCCTGTAATCGGACCGACATAGTGGCTTTTTTTGTACAAACACCTCAACACTTCGATATTTCGATAGTCGATGCGGCACAGCTGTAATGAGTGAAGCACCGCCCATGTCTCAACCGAATCGAATGCTTTCTCGTAGTCTACAAACGCTAGACATAATGGCCGATTATCTCCTCGGTCTTCGGTCTATAATCTGGCGCAGCGTGTGAATGTGGTCTACGGTGTTAAAGCCTTTGCGGAACCCGGCTTGTTCGGGAGGTTGAAAATCGTCTAACCTGCCTGCGTTTTTTTTTGATACTCTTTCTTTATTCTTCTAATTTAAATATGTGGTTGATGTGTATTGATCTGTGTTAAACATTTTTCAGTTTTGGGCTGATAAAAAATCTACAGTAAGATCCAAAGTTTTATCACGAGGTGGGGATACAAGCACCTTGAGTTCTCATATTGATAAGAAGATATACGACTTGTTCTTAGCAGATGATCAAAATCTCAGTAAGTTTGATGTTAATGTTCATGTTTCCCTGTGTTAGGGATTTATGGTTGTATTTGTGTTACTGCCAGGCAGTTTGTAAGAGGCGAGCAAAGGTGTACTGCATCTTGTTCGGGGTCCACTGTCTTCCCAATTCCTGCTGCCAGAATGACAATGTTTTGTTCCATTTTGGAGAGTTGCTACCCAACTATATAGGAGTATATGCACAATTGAGCTAAAACATCAGCCATATGACATCATATGCACCTACAATGTCTACTGTCTCTATAGAACACAGTAAACTTTTACTATCAGGGGAGCCATATCAAGCATGCATCAAACAAACAATAAACAATGCATCTTATAACATATAAAAACATTTGCTTGCACTCAAATTTCAGTACCTTTTTTTATATATATATTATATTGTAGTTTTGGGGGTTAGCAGTATTAAAAAAATATAGAGTGCTAATTCTTTTTCTAGTCCCTCTTATTTTTTGTACAAGTTTCTTAAAAAATATAAAAAAACTAGTAATCAGTTTGATTTTTAAAGTAAATAAAACCTCGTTTTAAAAAATATGAAATGAAAGTAAATTACTGTGTTCGAATTTCTGAATATTAAAGATGGGTAGTTTAACATTTTCTATTCTGTAAGGATAATGTAAAATATGAAAAAGTGTATAAAATAAAATTGAAATTATTTTGTTTATAGGAGGGCCTCGTAGGACAGTAAAAGTAGAATCTCATTATATGGAAGAACCATTCTTTGAGGAAACCATGGAGGAGAATCATGTTGAAAGTGAACCTACACTTGGACCAGCTTTAGAATTTGGGCCTACAGTTGACATTGAAGAGCGTCAAATGCTTATATTGGAGAAACTGGTATTACTATTGTACTTTTTTTATTTTATTTCTTTTTTATACTAGCGCCTAAAGGTTATGGTTAAGTATGGTCAACTTTTAAGTTCATAAAATGTTTTTTTTTTATGTTTTAGATAGTGTGTTAAAGTAACCATTGCATATAAAAAAAATATATATTAATCAGCCAATTACCCTTAACATTTTTTTTGCACAGATATGCAAAAGCAATACAAGTCAAACAGGTCCCTATATTAGAGAGAAATAGGCAAACAAGCAGACGAATTTCTTAGCAGTATAAAATACAGAGAGCCAGATGGTTATATTGGAGAAACTGGTATTACTATTGTACTTTTTTATTTTATTTATTTTTTATACTAGTGCCTAAAGGTTATGGTAAGTATGGTCAACTGTTAAGTTCATAAAATGTTTATTTTTTAGGTAGTGTGTTAAAATAACCATTGCATATAAAAACTGCATGCTACATACTAATCAACCTGGGAGCGATAGTATGGATATAATATTACGCATACAGACACGAAATAAGTCTATTTTTCGTGATCGTCGTTGAACTCATAAGTCGATCTTTACCTCCAAATATCTCGGTAACGTGACGCTTTAGGGTACCATGTGAGAGAGTTTTTTGTTCGTCTATGTGTCCTCTAATCGTGCGCCGCGATTACGAAAAAAAAAATGGCAGCGCGTCGATATGCCAGCGTCCATACAAAAAGTTTCAAACCACTTTCTTAGCAGTATAAAATACAGACGAGTGAACGAATATTTCTTACCATTTGGGAATCCCTCTGCTAGACTATCTTCTAAATCCATAAAAAAATATTTACATACCATTTACTTTTACATATACTTTTACTTTTCAAATGATTTCTAGGCTTAAGAAAAATAGCCAACACTGAATAAACCTTTCAAATGGCAAATTAGATTTGGCAGTTTCAGGTTATTTGCCTCAGCATGTGGAATAATAATAAAAAAAAAACGAAGCTGTATTCAGCTGAATCCTTTTCCAGGTGAAAGTGATGAGTGATCAAGCGGAGGCCATGACGCAAATGGCGCACGCGTCACAAGCAAACGCTCAAGCCATTGAGAGGTTAGCTGACGCATCTACAATACAGGTATTTATTCAGAATTATTTATGTTATGTTAGAAGACAACGAATAAAGAGGCAGGTTAGATTCAATAGATGTTAATATTGAGTCCTAGCTTACGTCTGTGCAAGTCAAATTCAAGTCAAAGTTTACCAAATTTAACTAAATTTGTGGAAGAATTTATTTTAGATGCAATACATAATATAAGAATATTTTTTTATACTTTTGGTAGACGAGCAGATGAACGGTAGTGAGATTTTTAGATACCTTACAGGCATAAAAGAAAATTGTATTTCAGGATCTTAAGTGCCCTACGTAATTTAGTTTCCGGGTTAGCCTACTAGACAAATCGGAGCATGACCAGCAGTGACGTTATGGTGATAAGTGTTACCAATTGGGGTGAATCGTTGAGGGATTCTTTTATAGAGTATGAATGTGTTTCTCGAATAATCCTGCAATGATACATTGCAAGATCCTGTCACATAATAGTCGAAATAGCGATTACTTGTATGGACTTATTTGAAGGCGTTTTTTCAAAACGTGAAAACACATCAAAATTGGCTCAGTACTTTTTCTGTGAAGCACAAACTAAAACAAATTCTGCCAGATTAACTGGGTTAGTGAAATGTTATCTAGATTCACTAGCAATAACTTCATATAAATTCTTGCCAAGACCTTAGAGGATAGGCAGAGAGTGGCGCGTGTCACGTTCTTTGCAGATCTTCATAGCTTCTTCCAAATGCATTACTCTTGATGCAAGGGAGTATTTGTATGAAAAGAGTAATGAGAATAAATAAATAATAGCTTTCGGAGACTTTGACACCCTCTATTAAAATCGTCCGGGGTTCAGAGTCTGGCACCGAAAATAAAATAAGTATTTTTTATAAAGTGCATTTTATTAGTTTATTTCTAATAAAGTGCCCTCACCTGTGGGATATAGCGACTTTGGCTAATCGTGGGTGCCCTAGTTGCGCCTCTGCCTTACTTTAAAACTTGAGCTATTTGATCGTTGTACCTAGATCTCCCGGGTACCTACATCCATCCACATTCCCATTATATCTCTTTTTTCAGTCTTTAATGTACCAAATATATTTAATGTATTCCCAGGCGCGAGCCATAGAGAGACTGGCAACCACATTTGAATCTATGAGTGAAACAACACAAGATGTCCGCAACGCTATTGCTGGCATCGACGCAACCATGAAAAGATACTACACCTCGCCTACATAGCATACCTATTTGTAAACTTAGGTAATGTAAGGACAATGTGTAGGGCCGGCCCTAACATGGAGCGGATGGAGAAGCAGACTAAGATAAAATAGATAACAAAAGAGATTAATAGGCTTCTTTGATTAAAGCAATCTTGTAATAGCAGAATTATCTTTATTAACTACTAGCTGCGCCCCACGGTTTCACCCGCGTAAGTCCCAATCCCGCGGGAACTCCGGGATAAAAAGTAGCCTATATGTTATTCTGGGTCTTCAGCTACCAACATACCAAATTTCATCGTAATCGGCTTTGTAGTTTTTGCGTGAAAGAGTAACAAACATCCATACATCCATACATACAAACTTTCGCATTTATAATATTAATAGGATTTTAGTTCTGGTGGGGTTGTTCTGAAAGAGTCTGAAGTGAAGTGTAGTTTTATAATAATTATCCTTTTGAGTTTTCTACCTGACTTCTTAGTGAATGGTCATATTGGGAACCAGTGATAAGTTGTTATTAGAATCATTACAAATATTTTCATCACAAAAAGCGCTTTTTTGTTTCTGTGAAACCTGTTATTTTTTTTAGTACGTTTACATACGCAATTACACATAATTGAAATTTCAAAATGTAATACGTCAAAGTAATATTAAATATTAATTGCTTTTAATTTTGGAGCTTTTAATTTCTAAAAACGTATGTTATTGGCTAAACCAAAAACTAGGAAATATTTATATATAAATGGGCGATCCATTTTACTGGTGGAATAAGTTTTTATTCTACAAAAAATACTTATTAAGGAACGCTAAAGGTGGATCTTATTAATTCTTATGTGCCGGACAGGCATTTTGTGCAAGCATGTAGTTAGTGCGTATTCGTATGTACGGGTGCGTTTGCGTGTGCGGAGCGTGCGTGTTGATGTGTGTGTGGGGAAGATAAACATATTTTTGTCTGAAACAAATTGTAACTAAATTGTAAAAACAATGCATTTTTAATGTAACATTTTATAAATAAATGTACATAGCTAATTTTTTATCTAGATTTCTACAGTATATAATGTTCGAATATTTGGATAAATTACATAATTTAAGTGAAATCAAAGTAAGAAAGTTTTGCTTGTGATGTGAAAGATATTCAACAATACATTTATAAAAAAATTGTGTGTGTACTTATGTACACGCGTTAGAAGTTATACTTCTGCGGCGTAATAAGATAAAAATCTTTTTAAAAATTTTATCTTTTGCCTTATTTTACATTTGTAGACTAACCATAGAAAAAAGGTATTTAATACATTAAAAGTTTTATTATAATGCATTATTTAGTTAAATAAAGTTTATTTAATATTTAATAAAAATATCACAAAAAACTAAAATGTTATCTATAGCTAACTTCATCATGTCGGTTTTCGTGACGGTGTGCGCGCGCATCGTAAAAATTTACCCTCATCATTTTTTCCTAACGCGCCAAAAGAAGTATAACTTCAAAAAAACAATGTATAGAAACAAATTAATTAAATGTCAACTACAGATATACTTTAAACATATATGTTCATCTCTACAATAATTATGATCTCTGTTGGTGTTCTAATTTCATTACATATTGTAATGATTAGAATGGGTTGGCTAGTCTTGAATTCGAATCTTGGACCCTACGTGTCAAAATCACTTCAAATACTATACTAATTATATTATGATGTTGATTACAAATATCTGTTATTTGTAAACGTGATGTGTAAGGAAATACACAATAAAATCGATTAGATTTTAAGACTTGATAGATGTAACATTTTGTAAAGAGTAAAATAAGCATTATAATTAAGATAATAAAATATGATATATAGCCAATTTAAGTATTTTCTTTATAATTTAATGGGGTTTGACTATTTGAAGTTCCAGAAGTTGGAGTTTTTTTACTTATGAAACGTTATATTGGTATGCATTACCTTAACTTTCAAAGTTGTCAAATGAACGATTGAGATGTAGAGAAAACATCTCACAATTTCCGCTTTTTTATCACTTTTATACAACGAGAGAACAGTTTACGGACACGTCGTTTAAAGAAACTTTATTTATGTTACCGTTGCGTTTGCTTTAGAGTACTATTTTGGAAGTAAATTGAAAATTTCATGCTTTTTTTTCTCTGTCACGTTATTCTTAACAGAATACGGATGGCGAATAGCCGCGTGTCACATTTACTTATATAATTGTACTAGCTGCCCGCCCTCTCTTCGCTTCGGTTATTCAAGATTAAAAATCCTACTAATGCGAAAACATAAACTAACTATACACTAAAACCTTCCTCAAGAATTGTTATATCTATTCTTGAAAACCGAATGAAAATCCATTTAGTACTTTTCGAGTAAATCGCGACCAGACAGACAGACGCAGCGGGGGACTTTGTTTTATAATATGTATTGATTTCTATGGTGGTACACTGCTCAAAAGTACTGTTAAGGGCAGCCATCGCACGATCTCTACTTCATTAAGGGAATATCACAAGGGTCTTCAAATAGAAATTTTGTGCTAGTGTTTTTTGTGTATTTGGTAAGTGTTTGTGTATGTATTTGTTTTGCTATATACGTATATCTATATATATTAGGATTATGTATATTATATATATATTAGGATATATAAATAGCTTATAGATAATATAGATATATTATAAGATATATCTATAAGCTATCTATATATCTTGAAAGCTTGACATTGTAATGTGGATTCGCAATTTTCTCATCTGTACGATTCCTAAAGTTGATGTTTTAAGATTGTTCTGACACTTGGTCGCAGTGAAAAAGTCTCCTGGTTAAATATATCACGTATAATTCAGTACGTACTAGTTCGATTGGACTATACTACTTAATTTTGCAAAGCACCACGTAGTTTCATTAAAATCTGGATTTAGGCTCTGGAAAGGTTCTACAAAGTTTACCCTATGAAGTTGGTTGCGCTTACTTTCGGGGTTGGTGTCATCTCTTCTTGTTTTAAGAGTTATAAATATCATTATAATTAAAGGTTATAGTTAAAGTTTCAAGATGAAATCAAAAACTAAATCGATACCAATACATGTTACACTAGCGACCCTGTTTACTGAGCCTTTACCATGAGTTTGTATAGATTACGTTCAATAGGTTACGTGTCGAAATCTATAACACTTTTGGTCTAAAAATGTGTTTCTCTTAGTTACCAATAGGAGGCGCTGTTCAAAGTTTTCATACAAATAATTTACAGAGATGGTAGCGAGTATAGTAAACTTGACAGGCCGTAAACTCATGGTAAGGGCTCTGTTACCATGAGTTGATATAGATTACGTTCGGTAAGTTACGTGTGTGTTTCTCTTAGTTACCAATAGAGGCGCTGTTCATAGTTTTCATACAAATAATAATTTACAGAGATGGTAGCGATTATAGTAAACTTGACAAGCCGTAAACACATGGTAAGGGTCCTGATAATTTGTTGCACTCCACCATACACCGTGTACCTTCACATAAACTAAAGTAAGTAGGTTCTCCAAGGTTTAAGTTGATATTACAGTGTTTAATGGATGTAATACAGATTATACCTAATGTTGACCATCTAAATATTCCGATATGGTCCCCCACATCAATTTTACCAATAGCATATTAGTTTTTTTTTAATTTGGAAATGGCGTGTACGTCAGAATGCTTAAGTTTTTGGTTTATGTTGATGATCACTATTCACTTATCAAATACATCAAAAACCACTTGACGGATCATGATAAAACTAACATGGTATCACCTCGGAATCATAAATTCCCTTTCTAAAAATGAATATTATAATCGGTTGGCTATTCCGTGTAACAAACGTAAAAAACTTTAGCCTTTATTGAAGTTGGGTAATGGTCAAGTCCTTTAATATTTTATACACTGTAAAAATAGAGAAAGTGATTTATCTTCATAATCTACTTAGTCGGGTCATCAGTTTATAAGTTCCTAGTCCCAAGACATCATTCAACACCCTTTTTACCGTGGTTTTGCTTAACCCCACCTGGAAGGCTAACAGTTTCTGCTTGCGGATGGGATTTCTATGAATTCGCGCCTTTACAGCTTTTACCACTGCTGGTGTCCTAACAGAGCGAGGGCGACCGCTTCTTGTGTTACGATGTGCGATGCAGCGCGATAGTCGTTACACGGTCTTCTAACTTCTTTTAGCGTCAACTCCTTTCTTTCTTTCTTTAGGTTTTGGCCTTCACGTTAGAATTTTGCCATTAGTCAAGTAGAAATTTGCATTAAATTTTATATCAATTTTAATCAATTATAATTAGTCATCAGTCATAAGACGTTAGTAAGTCATGTCAGGCTCTTGGGTAAAGCGGTGGCCTCATTACTCAGGCTCATGTAATGAGATTTGGCGGCAGCGAGGAAACACACGATACGCTCATTTCTTCATGATTATTTCATTTGTACACTTTCACTGAACAAAATTGTACAAAATGCCACCAAAATTAACTGATTTCACTCAATATCAACACGAAATTCAATAATTATGAAAAAACGTCGACCATCTTTTCTCTCGATGGCGCCAAAACTCCCTTCCGGCTTCCACTCCTTTAATGATTTTTTGTAATTATAGGTACATACGTCAAATTAGAAACAAAATATACGTTCTTATTTTCACAAAAGATTCTATATTCAAATTAAGGACCATTTTTGTGGCCAGCATTTTTAATTGAAAAGTTATTATTGTGTGACAGAACTCGTGACCCAAATAATAAGTAGGTATACTTATATAAAAATGAATAATCGCATAACGCCTTAACGGATGGACCAATTTTGCTATTTTTTTATTATGTTGCTTATTGTCAGGAGAAGGACCATATCAAGAGAAAACCCGTTAAATTCTGAGAAAGTAGGAAAAACAATAATTCAAAATTAAAGTTTTGTTTTTATTTCCCCATCATTTTCCCTTCTCTTTTCCCATCATCTTCTTAAACTAATTGTTAGATAAGTCAAGCGATACGAAGTTTAGTACGAAGCCTAGTATTTAATAAAATTCGGGTGACATCAGTTGCCTAGTCCTTTGTAATGTCAATATTTTAATATTTTGATTTCTTCTTTAATAAAAAAACCGACATACATGTTGGTTTGTGTTGTGGATTTATAGATTATTTTTAATATTGCTAACGTTTTTCCAATGTTATTTTATTTTGTGTTAGTTGGGTCATTTACGAGATACAAATTCTGAATAATAATAAGGTATTTTTCTGTGCCTTTATTGTAGCATGAGGCTTTAATTCTAGTGGTCGAGCCACGTGAAAAGATCAAAAACACTTGAACCAATTATAACAATTCGTTAGTCGACCACCAGCTTTAAAAAAAGTTTAATAAATTTAAAACTATGTTTCACTTTGGCTGTAAGCCCCATCTATTCCTTTGCCGAACGGGAATTCACCATTGGTGGTTAAGTAAAAGTTGCCGGATGTTCTGAAAAGAGATTAAAATTATATTTCAAACGGATTAGGTAGCGTGTCAGGGGAATAACAAAGGTTTATTTGACCGCCTCGTCGGCCGAGGGGTTAGTGTAACGCCTAACTTAGTCGACCAACCGTAAGGCCCGGGTTCGATTCGAGTCTAGTGTTGGCATTAGGTAACTAAGTACAGTACCTAGGGCTACTCTTGAATTTCGACTCGACTCGAAATTTGAAATTGGAAATTGGAACCGCTTATATGTCATTTTAGGTACTTTTGAACACTATCTACTAGCGGATTATTAACATTTACAAGTAGTTACAAATAAATTCTAGGAATCCGTAAAATAAATACTTGTTAGAAATAGTACTTAATTAAATTTACCTATTGTGTTTAAGAGTGCCTAAATTTAACATACTCGATTCCAATTTCCAATATTGCATGAATCAAACTTCAAGAGTAACCCTACATGTCTCAGGTTCGGATTTCAGGATGGGGCAACTCAAAATGTGTTTTTGAACTTTGCTAATAAAAAAACAATGTAGCCCGGGATTGGGTAAGTACCCGCTTAGCGATAAGTTTGCCTATCACATTTTGATACTAAAATGCTAACCACTGCTGCCTTGGGTTGCACCTCTGTCTACCTGTTCTATGGATACGGCCTAAAGATACTTTAAAATATAATTGTAACACTGATGTGACCTTTGAAATGCAGTGTAGGTATTTATCACATATCTGAATTAATAGTTGATTGGTAGTTTGTAACCTATACTTTAACTTACTTGTACCTTACTATTTCTGTAAATAGCAACACATATCATACCAGTCTTAACAAAAACTATGGTTATTTAAAACGCCCCTGTAGTTAGGTACCCTTAAACTTTTTTATCCTTGGCATCTACGCTCAATTCCTTTGCGGATTATGCAGAGTGTAAAGAATGTCAAGAGTAACAAGGTTATTTTAGCAAGTTGCGGAACAAGATAGCGAAGAAACTGCTTCACTAGTATAGTATACTGACTATGTGTAGATTTCAAATACAAATAAAAAAAGAGTGTGTGTGTACTCATGTACGCACGTAAGAAGTTCTTTGGCGTAACATTCCAAAAATACCAAATAATAGCACAACGCATACATACATAAATATACATAAATAGCATGCAACAATTATTAAAATCATAAAATATAATTAAAAATAAAAATATTCGCAACTAACTTCAAGGTGTTGCTTTTGACTATCACATTTATCTGTCGGTGTGCGCGCGCATCGTAAAAATTCACTCTCATATTTTTTCCCAATCGCGCTAAAAGAAGTATTAGGTACTTGAAAAAATGATTTAATTAAATATTTAAATGACAATAGCGCCTAATAGTTTTTAAACACATTTAAACTTCGACGGTGCGAGACTTGCATACTGATTACCTTCATTATCCGTTTGCTAACATTTTATTACTTACCTATTATCTATGTTATCCCCTAAAGTAATTAGTATTGGGTTGTTGTTTTTATCTTGTGTTAGCCAAGTATGGTAATTTGGTGCGCCTGAAGCAATAATAATTGAAATTTTCAGAATAGCTTCTACGTAGTACATCCAGCATCGGTTGTGACTGCAAAGACCTGAAACATAGGTACACCAATTAGTCATAGGTTTCCTTGCAAATGACGCCAAAATATGTGCAATTATCATTTATTACTTGAACTTTCAGCGTATATAACGGATAATCTCAGTAGGTCTTCAATAGAATAGTAATAAGGTATATTAAACATTTCTATCCATGTCACATAAATGCATAGGTACACAAGTATCTTCACGCCGAGTCCCTTGTGCGGTAAATAGGGAGTAAAGAGTGCCAATTGTCATAATTCCTACAGACTTGCCTTACTGCATCAAAATTCATTACTTTTTTAAGTGAAACTTCTTTATCGGGGTTGGGAAAAAAATTAGTGTAAAATTTTTTCGTTACGCGTCACATTTTTCCATTACGCGCCATTTTTGTTCTTATCCCTACCACGCGTGATTCGAAGTATACTTTCTCCAGCGGAGCAGGGATTGGCAATAAACTTTATTTAACCAATTTCTGTAAAGTTGCATATAGTAAATTATTTTTTGAAAAATAACC
Source organism: Calephelis nemesis (assembly GCA_002245505.1). Lineage (NCBI taxonomy): Eukaryota > Metazoa > Arthropoda > Insecta > Lepidoptera > Riodinidae > Calephelis > Calephelis nemesis. The sequence goes on from NJDD01010983.1 coordinate 22,984, forward strand.
TCATAAAGAAGTTTCACTTCTTCACTTCTTACGAGTGTACGCTAGTACACGTACACATTTTTTTTCATACAATCACTCCGGTTTCAGACCATTGTTTTTTTGTATTGCGATTTGATGATTAGAGCGATGATTTATTCTTGAGCCCTACCCTTTAATCTTTAGGTACATTTTTTTGGGAAATAACAGCTGCGAACAATTAGTGTATTTGTTTGCTCGCTATGTGCAGCTATCCTTATAGTAAGAGACAATCATAGCCTTTAAAAATCTTTGAAGTTACAAGTGCCTCGCTGTCTTATGGCCGGGATGTTAAGGTCCCATTCTTAGTCAGCCAGAACAGCCAATCGCCGCACTCCCTCGTTCCATGATTACTATGAAATATTGCGCTCTAAAGTAAACGTCTTAAACGACAAATCACTATTTTTGACACTATAAAAGTAATTTGAAAAAAAGTATAAAAACTGAAACACTTATCTTTTAGGTATAGTACTTATCTGAGTTTATGTTAAATCTGGTGTCGATATTTTCATAATTGAAGTAGACAGTTGGGTTTTGCTTTCAAAAAAGGGTTGACTTTTTGATTTTTTCTATCGAGCAAAGTGAAATGAGTCGTATTTTGGAAACACTAGTCTTGTAAAGCATATTAATGTTAATCTTGTGTATATATTATGTCAGCAAGATCCATGATTGCTTTGTATGAAAAAACATTATACTGCTGACGTATTTTAGCATACATGGACCCTTAAGCATTTTGCGTAAATTTACCGAAAACCGTAAATTTCGGACCGGAACTGGACAAGTTGCTATACACGACTACCAATGACGTTGGTGATGACCCATGTAAATTTTTCCCGCCTCTTACGAGCAGCCTGGCAGGAAGGCAGATGGTCTATTCTACTCTGGAGACCTAGACTAAAGCGGGAAACATCTGCACGATTTCGTAGCATTGGAGTATTAGAGTAGTTACTTATAAAATCGGAGCTGGGCGTTAAGTCAAAGTTAGATTTAAACATGCTTCACAACTTTCTGCTGACTGACCGGTAAAAATCAGCAAAATCTTTGCTAAGATTTTTCACCTTTATCGCTGAGTAGTGCGAAATTTCCTGTAGGACAACCCGGCTGCAGTCCTTGGGAATTGTAGTTCGGCCATATATCCACTGTCCCTCTAGCCTGGCTACTTCCGTAACTGCCAGGGTTTGTATGGAGCACCACTACTGTAGTCGCACAGGTACTGTCAAGTCCTTTGAGAACATAGAGGGGGCCATCGTAAAGTATACCAGGTGGATCTAGTCCTAATATCCTGGAACAAAAAAATATTAGAAAATGTATATTTCCATTTTCTAATAAAAATAACGTTGCCCGGGATTGGATATGTGCTCGGTTGGCGATAGGCTTGCCAACTATTACATTGTGGGACTTAGTATCTTCGGCTAGTCGTGGGTGCCCTGGTTGTGACTTGTGCCTCTGCCTGGCCCTTTGAGGATATGGGCGTGAAGATACTTACTTACTTTACTTATTACGATCCTGATAAAAGACCAGGGATGTTTTCTTCTAAATATTCACGTTTTCCTCCAACAGTAAACAAAGATCTTTTTTTATATTTTTCTTTTAATTATTTTTCAAACTTAACAATATGTAATTATTTACTTTTTATTTTTTTTTATTGAGGCCGGATATTCTGCATATTTAACTGAAAAAGTATAAAAAATGAGACTCAAAATAAACAAATTATACCACTTTCAATATCGACAAACGGTCAATGACCCCGCGGGGTGTACGGCGAACAGCTGGGAGCGACAACTGTTTTTAATTTACTTATTTTTATTTTTTTAATTGAAATATAGTTAACTAATTCGAGAAAACCTTGTATATTGAAAGGCTTTAATTTTAATCTTAAAATGTGTAATGCCATAAAATATGTATAGGTACTTATTAGATAATATATGCAGCAAATCTTTCTAACTATTTATTTTTACTTCTAACTATTTCTGAAATATTATACCTAATGTATTCTACAATTATTTTTTGAGTGCTTGTGTTTTCAATCGTTTAAGCGACTGTACTCTTTTCTTATTTACTGTTTAGTTTTTGTTGTTGTACGAGAGAACATTTGACAGTCCACGGATGTTACAGGTGCGTCGCTATCTACCGTCTGCAAGTCTACTGAATCGATACTTCAATTCGTATTTCATATGTTAAGACTTTATAAATAGATTTTACTTTAATAAACGATTGTAAAATAAAAAAATATTGCCTTATGTTATCTTTATATAACGATTTTATAATCGTAATATTTACTGTTATTTTTGGGTGTTTTAATAAACCGGCCCGCTTCAAGACTAATTATAACTTACCGGCCCGCGATCATAAGAATTTGCCCACCCCTGGTTTAGAATATATCTATTACTTTCTAATGATTTTGTTTCTAACCCAGATAAGTTGCAACACTGCACACTACCACCAGTATTCTTGTCGGTAATGACCACTTTGAGCTTTACTCGCTTCTTTCGAGTTGTCGGGCAGGAAGGCAGATGGTCTATTCTATTTTAGGAACCACCAACACGCGGAACCAGCTTTTCCCCGTAGTTACGCTCATGTTACTGGAGACCGTATCTTTTGAATAGAAAGAATAATTGATTCATGTAGTAGCTTGTGACGAATCTTCACAAACAACAATTTTTAATAGATTAGAGAGGGACCCTTGTCTTACCTACGGGCTTGTAGGTTGAAGCCAAATACAAAACTCTCCTACAAGGTCTACAATACAATAATTTATCCATACCATGGTAAAGTACAGCCATTATCTCTTGCCCATCTTCCTGCTATTCCCATGAGATGTGCTCCCATCGAGAGCCCGACCAGTTTAACTGATGATAAGTTCAAACCATTCCCTTTCAAAATCAATAAGGCTTTCCCTAGTTTACTTCCCACCTGTGAATTTTAATTGTATATTACAAAATGTATGTCTATCAAATCTATTATCTCTATGTATGTCAAAATGTGGTCTAGCGGTTCAGTTGTTGGACTTTACTGCATGAGGTCCCGGGTTCGAATCCCGGGTCGGGCAACAAAAAGAAAATTGGGTTTTTCCAATTTTCTAATAAAAAAAATGTTGCTCGGGATAAGATATGTGCCCGGTTGGCGATAGGCTTGCCACCTATCACATTGTGGAACTCAGTATCTTCGGCTAGTCGTGGGTGCCCTGGTTGTGCCTCTGCCTACCTCTTCGGGGATATGGGCAAGATACTTTTTTTTATTATTACAAAAAAATAAATGGTGGTAGAGTGCATCCACTTGCCTGGTTGGGATCCACCTACTTACCTATTTCTGCCGCCATGGTGGCACTATCATGGTCTGGTTCGGAAGATAAAATAGAAAGATAGGACTACCACTCCGGCCGCAAGACAGCGACAACCTATTGACATCTAAGGTCATAGGACACGGTTGTTTTCTCTTACGGCCAGTACACAGGGCCAGCCCCAGGGGTGGACGGACCGGGCGGTTGCCCAGGGCGGAAAATTTTTGGGGGCGGCAAACAAATTTTAAAGAACGGCAAATTTTAAAATATGAATAAAATAAAATAATGATATGAATGTGAGGGGTAACATTTTCTGTATCACATTTTACACAAAGAACAAGCCTAAGAATATGTGCGTTAGTGCAAGCCTCGAGTTACGATTATAATCCAAGTCCAAATATAAAATAAATCATTAGGCTTGTATCGAACAACCGTCGCCGGCGCCGCCGCGCTGCACAGAACAGTGACAGCGTCAAAGCAATTGGGAAATCGCCGATATCGCCCAGGGCGGCAAACTCCCTAGGGCCGTGTCTGCCAGTACAGACGTGTGCTTGCTCGTTGTTTTACGTATAAAAAAGACGTTTACCAATATACCAGCGCAAGATTTAAGCTTGTTGAAACTGAACTTCTGAAACAGGTTCTCAAATCATCGTATAGGCACTTGGGACACCAACATTAGATCGATATAGACATGTTGCGATGCTACAAAGTAAACAGACAGCACGAAGTTGCTTGCTTAAGAGCATAAGCCACCTATCACATTGTGGGACTTAGTATCTTCGGCTAGTCCTGGGTGCCCTGGTTGTGCCTCTGCCTACCTTTTCGGGGATATGGGCGTGAAGATACTTTTTTTAAATAAGTTTAGATGTTGTGCAGCAGAATCACCACCAAAGTATCACTACCTAATTTTGCACATAACAAACATAAAATTGGTCTCTGAGAAAATTGCAAGGTTGACTAAAGACAAGTTTTGTAAAGTAATTTTATTCATACCAGCGGCCTGCCAAGGCTTCTCACGGGTACAAAATATACACATAAACCTTCTTCAATCACTTTATCTATCACAAAAACGGGTTGCACTCCGGGAGTGGCGGCAGAAGTGAAAATTTGAATATTAACGTTCTGCATTTTTGAAATGGTTAGGGAATAATTTTGCACGAGTTGCTTTAATTATCAGTATGAAAGTACCATCATTAATGTGGCAGAACACAAAATTCATTTAATGCGCTATCGTACACAAACATGACAACACGAATATTGTCTTACGAATTTTCGATCAGGTCACGTGTCCTGACGCGAGTTTAGAAGTTTTTACCCATTCCAAAAAAAGTAAAGTTAAAGCTAAAGTTTTTACTTTAAAAAAACCGCATCAAATTCCTTCGCGTAGTTTTAAAGATTTAACAAAGGGACATAGGGTCTGAGAAAACGACTTTGTTTTATACTATGTAGTGATGCATTGGTTTCGTACTACCTACACGTCACTACTCTTTAAAAATGACCTAAAATCGAAACAGGATATGGACATCTATTATGTTTCGAGTATGATAAAAAATCGTGCTTACATCTTGTCAGTTTTGTGGACCCCTTTTTCTATGATTACACTAAACGTCATGTCAGTGGTAGGTACCACTTTTATACATCTAAGTACCTACTACAATATGCGTATATGTACGAATTTTATACGTAATACGTTGGTATATACCTTCGTTCGGGATTGTCACTAAATTATTGTAAAGTACCTAACTCGTGTCAAATATTACTCGTCAACCGGAGCCGAAGCATAAAAGATAGTTTGTGGCCAAAGTCAGATGATTTTGAAACTGTGACTTGTTAAAGTGTCTCCTGACCATGAAGCTATAATACTAGAAACTTATTGGAGGTTATACTCCTAACAAAGACCGATGGAATATATAAATGTTGCTGAAATTTGACTACGATTTAATTTACTACTACGATATGATAGCACAAGACTCTTTGGTAGAGGGACATTAGAAAGAGTCAGCAATATTTGGAAATGGCTTCAGGTTTTAGTTAAGAGTGGAACGTCCAGCAATAATACAGCTGTATGTTCATGACGCACATGCTCATTTTAATTCTGTTCGAAGTGTAAAACTTATTACTAAGATATCAAAATGTTTTTTATAATTTTGATAAATCTAGTACTCGATGAGATGGTTCTGCTCGCAGTGCCTGCCTAGTCTACGCTCTACACTAGCTATAAACAAATAAGTTTTACTCACAATTTTAGTCTGAAGTACAGCCACTATGCCGTAACTAATAGCAATTCCCAACGATGTATTCGAAGCCTCTTTCTGCCAATCTAATAAAATGACGTTTCTATCTCCCAACCGTATATAAGTGCTAATAACAGTGATGGTGGCTGGACCAGCTACTTTACCAGTGAAACCGAAGGTATAGATAAAAGTGTCGAGGCTTGCGTTAAAACAATCTGAATTCAACAGTGATGTTGGTTCTTCTAAAGAGAAATAATAGGAGTTACTAAGAGATCTGAAATAAAAGGCGATCGGAAGATTATTTACACCACGTTTATTGATAAGCGTTCATGACTTCGATTGGACAGGGCATGAGTTCAATTCTAGACAGGGATAAGTTTATTAGTGTGATAAAAATGTATGCTATGAACCATTTTTAAATGATTGGAAAGCAAACTAGCAGATTGATTTCCTGACAGCTGTTTGAGGTTTACAAGTTGACCGACTTTCCTCCCAGACAGCTCATAAGAGCTGAACGTCAATGATTTTTCATAGATACTGTGACTGTAAACAGGCGTGGACTTCTGTGATGACTAGCCCAGATCGATGCTACCACTCTACATTTCTGTTGCCCTAATGTCAGTGCCCATTACCACAGTGTACCCGGTCTGGGGTGTAGAAGCTTCTATGAAAAACAGGTTCAGGTTGGTGTTATACCAATATATCATAGCCATTATTGGTGTTAGGCAATGTATATTTCTCACACATGTATAGATGTCAATAAGTAAATACTTACTAAAAATACCACAGGTGTTAGAAACTGTTTCTTGTTTGGATAGGGAGTTGCATAAACTGCCGAATGAAATCCGGAGCGTGAGGACTTATGTCGTGCATACCAGTCTATCTTTATTTATTTTATTCTTAACTAAGGCTGTATATTTTAGGTTTAAGAGATTTACTTAAAAATGATAATTGTTCAAAGTTGTGTTTCGGGTTTGACAATTTATTCAAGATGGCGGCTAATATTTAAAATATATTTTTTAAATTGTGGCTCAATTTGCCAAATACGATTCAGATTTTTTTTCATTTTCAAACCCAAAATAGTGTCTGTTAGCTATTATTGAAATCTGTTTGAAAAACTGGTCATAGAGTAAAAATTGTTTCCTAATCGGATATACATATGTAATTTTAAAAGAAGGAAATAAACTGCAAAAAGTTAGGCAATAACTTAAACGAAAATACATAGAAGCTTAAATTTACTGCCAGTTTTTAGAGCCCCAGTTGGCAATTAGCAGTCCAAGATATAATTCCAAACGTCGTCAAACAAGATGGCCGCCATACAACTATCGGTTTTTAATCATTTTGCATTTTCTAAAGTGTTATTTATAAGTAGATATAGGTACCGTCATTAACACCGTGACATCTGACTATGTGGTAGAGTTTCGCAGCGATTCACCCGGATTGGTACCACCGCCTTACCTATTCCTGCCGCCATAACGTCGCGACGGTTTCCGGTTCGGAGGGTAAGGAAGCCGATAAACTTATTTTTGCTTGAGGCCCAACATCCCGGCCTCGGGTTGGCAACGCAACATTACCACCTTTGTTGTTTCTAGGCGGCGTGAATTTCTTACCATCAGGAAATCCGTCTGCTTGTTTGCCTTCCAATATCATAAAAAAAGTGTCATTTGAGACATAAACGAGGGAGCTCATACTGAATTTGTCAGCCATTAGGAAATCCAAAATGGCGATTAGAAGTTTCAATTTGTTGTTGAAAAACTAATAGGTGAGACCTAGATTTTAAAATCAATCGTTTAAAATCTACAACTTGTACACTCCAGCTTTATGACTTGTTAACATATTGAGGGATTTTAAAACAGTTGATGACTACCTTCACGCCCATATCCCCGAAGAGGTAGGCAGAGGCACAACCAGGGCAGCCACGACTAGCCGAAGACATTAAGTCCCACAATGTGATAGGTGGCAAGCCTATCGCCAACCGGGCACATTTCCAATCACGAGCAACATTTTTTAATTAGAAAATTGGAAAAACCCAATTGCCCGACCCGGGATTTGAACCCCGGACCTCATGCAGTCAAGTCCAACACCCGGACCGCTAGGCCACAGAGGCGATTTTTTTTATGACTACCGTCTGAAAACTATTATCATTTCGTTATGAGCAGCTCTCTACATTTTAACGGATTGATAACCCCTGTACATACTAACCCTTTGTAACATATTAGTTGTGCAGTTTGCAGAATCTCCAAGTAATCTGTAACAAGTGATAGGTAAGTTGTTTTTTATTTTAAACTACCTGCGTGCTTAGTGTTAGAAACTGCATACCATAAAGGTACATATCCACTTAATTTAAAACGTATCCGAAAATAAGACATCACCCCATTGGATGTGGTAATTCTAGCTCAGACTTATCTTAGATTACAATGGACACAACACTTCCAGAATTAAAATGTATCACTACAAGAAAGAGAAAAGAAACTTTTATTTTATAACGATTTTGCTCTTTAATTAAGTAATTTCCGAAAAGAAATCTTAGATTATTCTTGAATCTCGATATCATATGAATTGGAAATTGGAATCTAATATGTCGTTTTAGGTACTTTTGAACATAGTATTAAGGGATTATTAACATTTAGTTATAAATTAATTCACGAAAGCGATAAATGTTAAGAATTTGACAGTATTGTGTTCATGGAAAATGACATTCGATTCCAATTTCCAATATTTTATTAATCGAGTTTCAAGAGTAACCCTACTGCAGAAACTAACTCGTACCAAAATAAGGTAGGCATAAATAAGTAGTATATTATGTGACAACACGTCATCTATTTTACAACAAAGTCAAGATATAAAAAATACGACTGAGTATGTGCTAACATAAAGTAATATACTCAAATCTGAAATGAAGACTCTAAAATATACTGTGAACAATAATAAAGCATAAATAACAATTCCACAAACTTTCTTTTTTTATACTTCTATAAACCGAAATCTTAAGTTCAAAATCCCATCCTTCATCAATATATCCCCCAGCAAGGCTCGGAGCTAAGCCATTATAAATACGTCATTTTGAAGATACAAGAACGTATAAATATTATTAAAAATATAATTATTGTTGGCAATGCAGAGCATTATTTGAGCAGCTAAGAAGAGAGGCAGGAAGCATGCTCGAGACGCGTGCTTTGATGTGATTGGTCGTTACAAAGTCGGCTCTTATTGGCCGTTACGTGACCAACAATATTCATAACCACAATAAAACATACAATATGCACAAGCCTTAGATTAGTTAAGTGGCTACAATCCCCTTGGTCAACCAACGTCGTAGTGTAAATTTTGTAGCCTCAGTGTAACCTAAATTAATTTTTTTATAAAATTTCGTGCGATTGAGGTAATGCCGTTATAAGAGAAACTTTGGATAGACTTCACTGTACATGCTGCTTGGAAATATTATGTAGTAAAGCTGAATCTCACCTCTACGTGCCTAATACCTATATCTGTAAAAGCTATTTATTGTTTACAATTATAGTTATTAAATAACTGGCTAAATATTAAAATCGTAACTTTTATTTTTAAATGCGAATAAAGCAAGTATCTAATACACACTATAATATAAAGTAATGTATATTTCCCTGGTTGGTTCGGCCGCCTTTGCAGAGTAGACCATCTGCCTTCCTGCCAGGCAGCTTGTACAAGGCGAGCATAGGTTTACCGTCACTAACACCATGACATCTGACTACGTGGTAGAGTTTCGCAACGACTTGTCTAGGTTACCTATTCCTGGTACCATAACGTCAGTGCTTGCCTTTGACGTGTTCCGGTTCGGAGGATAAGGAAGCCGGTAAACTTTCTTTCATTCGAAGCCTGATATCCCTGCATCACGGTGGCAAAGCAACATTACCATAAATTTGGTCCGTGGCTTGAATTTCTTACCAACAGCAAATCAGGCTGTTTGCCTTTCAAAATCATAAAAATAAAAAAACGCGTATCTTAGTTTTGGTTACCACCGCGGCAATTTCGAATCGAATCCACGAACATTCTGTTGAAAAACGAGTAAAATATACCTACATCTTTTAATGCTAGTTTAGTGTTTTACGACTAATATACTTATATTACCAGGTGCGTGCGACATTTAACTATACCTCTAGAATTATTTACATATTTATTAGAGTAATAAAATTTAAACCCAATTCATACGGTCTTCGAACTGGTGGAAATTTGTTTTTTAGATGTTTAGAGATAAAAACGTATAGTAACCGTAGAGTAAAGATATCTTTAAGAAAATAAGTTTGTTTAATGGATATGCGCTCTCCCTCCCTATATTCTTTGTGCACGTTGCCCTGGAATCTCACCGGGAACGGTTTGCGGTACGGTTGCAGTTACATTTTAGTAGTAGGTTTCTTTAGAATTTAGATTAACTATATTAAAATAATTGAATAATAAAAAAATAACATGGTGGTGCTATTTTGGGCACATGGACATTGTAAGCTTGATGGCAACGAGAGAGACCATAGATTCAGGATGTAATAGATAAACAATATCAGTTAAAATACGAGATCAAAAAAAATATAGATTTTTGCCGCCATTGAGAGAAAAGATGGTAGAAGTTTTTTCATAATTATTGAATTTCGTTTTGATATTGAGTGAAATTAGTCAATTTTGGTGGCATTTTGTACGATTTTGTTCAGTGAAAGTGCACAAATGAAATAATCATAAAGAAATTAGCGTATCATGTATTTCCTCGTTGCAGCCAAATCTCCTAACATGAGCATATGTAATGAGGCCGCCGCTTTACCCAAGAGCCTGACATGACTTTCTGACGACTAATGACTGTTTATAATT
>NJDD01010983.1:34548-52426 GCA_002245505.1 Calephelis nemesis
GTTACAATATTCGTTAATTCAATACTAGATCTAGAACATTTTTATATTTTACCTCAAACCTGCAAACTCCACTAAGTGGACGCGATCTGACACAATAACCCTACTTACGTGTGAGTTATGCGTGAGTTAAAAAAGGATTGTCATTAAGCCACGTACGTTAACTTTATCGGTAAACGAATCCACAATTTAATGTTTTTTTAAAGAACTACTTAGTCAATTAATATGTCTCGTCAAATAGTAGGTGATGGATTTCTACGCCACGCCCGTGTTTTTGTGTCACCATCTTAGCTTTTTTCTAAAGCTACTACAATGTTTTTCATTATCATGCTACGGTTAAAGCGTGGGAAAATTATTAATAAAATAATGTTGTTTATCATCACAGCAGATAGCAAAGTATTTTTTATGGCTTGAATCCGTCTCAATAAGCATACGACTTTTCATAAAACAGTTAGGGACAACTACTATATTAACTAGTACAATAATTAGGGACTATCGATGCCAAATATAGGTACATCGCTGTCCTGTGTGCAGACAGTCAGGCGTATTGTGCAAATCTCAGCTACCCAACCCTTCGCACGGAAATATCGCAACAGCTGGTTTGTCTCTTTTTATCAGGAACACCAATTGCTTGTTTCCTACCATACGATATAAAAAAGAATATGATGGTACGAGGTAATAAAACTTGGTCTAAAAGTAAATAAGTTATACTAAAAATAAACTTTATTATTTATTTTCCTCTACTTTCGTAATTCTAAGTAAGCTCTTTCAAAGTGCCACATTTGTAATAAAAAATTCCGGGCTCCTTGGCAGAATAGGCCATTTGCCTTTCTTGCCAGGCAGCTCCTAAAAGGCGAGCATAGGCTTACCGTCACTAACACCGTGACATCTGACTAGGTGGTAGAGTTTCGCAGCAACTCGCCCGGATTGGTACCACCGCCTTACCTATTTCTGCCGCGATAACGTCATGACGTGTTCCGGTTCGGAGGGTAAGGTAGCCGGTAAACTTTATTATGCTCGAGACCTAACATCCCGACCAATGGTTGGCAACGCACCATTACCACCTTTGGTGTCTGTAGGTGGCGTGAATTTCTTACCATCAGGAAATCCGTCTGCTTTTTTGCATTCCTACATCATAAAAAAAGAGCCTTCATCTAGCCGTGAATACCATTTGCGTAATGTCACGTCACGTCATGTGTTCATTTTTACTTGTCCATCCATCTCTATTTAAATTAATATTATTTGAGTTACACGACAGAAAAATGTAACGGGTTAAGCAGTTGTATTTTAAATGTCTTTGAATCAAGTAAAGAGTTTTTATAGATAATTCAATAACAATACTGACCCCAAAAAAGAAGACCAGCTATCCAAATATGGTATTTTGACACAAACATTGTGGCTATTTTTCTCTGTGAGACTCTGTGAAGTGCCTTACTATACAGTATACGGAATAGGCTATGTTTAATGTGTATTCTTAATTATTATTCGTATTACTTTTTGTAATGTATCATTAGCTACTAAAATTGAGTGATTAGACCATAAAACGGATATTTTTTTTCCAAATTTAAATAATATAACGTCTCTTGTTATTTTAAAAGCTTGTAACTTGCAATGTATGTATGTTAGTTCGGGTGGAATCTTTAAACTCAATTTTGAAGAAGATATCGTCAACCGATTGAGCAGAAATTTTGTATACACGTTTAGTTAGGATGACAATGCATGATAAAATACGGGACGTCATTTTAAATCCAATATGGCGGCCAATCCAAGATGGCGGAATAGTTATTTTTAATGCACTTCTACAATATTTGAATCAAACGAAAGAGAAAAATAATGTGAAGTCGTTCTAAATCTAACATGGCGGACAGGTGGTCCGCGGAGTAGACCAGCTCCAAGATAGCGGAATAGTTATTTTTAATGAACTTCTACAACATGGGTATCGCATAAAAGAGTTCATTGTCAACTCGAAAAATAATGACCACCTAAGAAAGCGGAATAGTTATTTTTGATGCACTTCTCTCGCTCCGCGGCTACGGCCCGGTCCTCACTGGGCCTCCTCCCGCGCTGAAAGAGGAGCGATTCTGGCCATTGTAGTCGCCCCCCAGGCGTGCGAGGCCATGCTGGCCAGAGGAAGTCCCCCGACTCCCCCCGGCAGCCCCGCATCGGAGGCGCTTTGAAGGCGAAGGAACCGCCTTCTTGCGCCCCCGGTCGGCCTGCGCCGGAGTGGGCCTGAGTTGGGATCGTCTTCCCGGGCCCGCTCCGCGGTCTCCTTTTGCGTTATCACGTCGTCGCAAAAGGAGACCACCGCGTGCCAGGACCTGTCACTACCGAGCATGGCGTTTACTACGCTCGGCAGCAAGAGGTCCTCTCCTACGATCGCTGAGAGAGTACGCCGCTGTTGCTCGAAGGCGACGCACTCCCCCAGCGTGTCCCAGCGTGTGGGACGCCGTATCTTCTGGCTCCCGCACTCGTGGCAGGCGGGGGTCGCCTCCCGTCTCGCGATTTTGTGCAGATAACAGACTAAGTACCTAGCCTAGCCAGCGATAACTAAAAAGTGTAAAATAAATGAAAAGCAAAAATAAATTTTTAGGAAAAGCTTTTATTAAAAGACTTAATAGTCTTATATGATTATATAAGTTGTGTATAATGAGGTTGTAAGTTCATAGTTAATATTTTCAAGGAAACATTTTATTTTCTTCTAAATAAAAGATTTTTCTGAAAATATTTTTTTGCTTTTAATTTATTTTTGTTTAGTTTGTATATATGCACAAGTATCTACTTTTGTTTTTTAAATTTCTATAACCGGGTTGGCTGTCCGAAATCGCTGTATGGATAAACTTGCCTTTTTTACGTTTAGTAATAATTTTAATTTCCTTTTGAAATTTTGTGTGCAATAAAGTATTTAGTAAATAAATAATAAATTTAAATTAAGTAACTTCTTATTTTAAGTTGGTAGGCTAGAATTCTGTGTTAATATAATTTTACCCTGCTGGAAGAATAAAACTTTCGTTGAAAGTTACAGGTGTCGTATCTTGCATATTATGTTCACGCCAAGTTCCGTCTGCGATAGGCAGAGATTATCGAGTGCTAATTTATTTATTAATTTAAATTACTTCCTAGCTTGTTTCCGATTCTAACACCGGAGTAGGCCCTTTCTCATTTGGACACAAAAACTATACTTCAGTCCCATTATATCTCTGATCTCACTGTTTCGAATGCGATCGGTGAGCGTAGAGATTTTCAGAGAGAGATTTATCCGATAACGGCGGCCATCGCTTGCTACCCACAAAATTTATTGGATTCAGTGAATTGGATTTTTTTTTATGATATTGGAAGGCAAACAAGCAGACGGATTTCCTGATGGTAAGAAATTCACGCCGCCTAGAGACACCAAAGGTGGTAATGGTGCGTTGCCAACCTGGGGCCGGGATGTCAGGCCTCGAGCAAAAGTAAGTTTACCGGCTACCTTATCCTCCGAACCGGAACACGTCATGACGTTATGGCGGCAGGAATAGGTAAGGTGGTACCAATCCGGGGGAGTCGCTGCTAAACTCTACCACCTAGTCAGAATTCACGGTGTTAGTGACGGTGAGCCTTTGCTCGCTTTTTACGAGCTGCCTGGCAAGGAAGGCAGATGGTCTATTCTACAAAGGAGCCCGGACCAACACGAGGAAAACGGGATGATTGGAATTCAGTGTATTGACACTCAAAAAAGATATTCGATTACATCGAACTCGGTGACATTCTTCTTTTTCGGCTCCTGTCTATTCCCGAGCGGCGAGCTACAACCTCTCAGCCAAGTCGAGGTTTCGTCTTCCGTGAGACAGCCTGTGGTGCTGGTGTTGTATGTTTCATAGTATTCCAAATCCACTTTAATAATGGTATCTCGGATGGCAAGTAGGAACTGCCTGTTCAGGTTGAGGATCCACCACATTACCTATTCCTGCTGCTGTTTTGGCAGTGCCATGTTTTGGTCCTGAGGCGGAAGGTAATTTGGAATATCTGTCACTAAGCCAAAACATATTTTTTATACGCCTTACCTTCTATATTTTTTACGTACGAGATTTCGAGCGTAGCGTTGTGTTGAATGTCATATAAAGGTATTTATCTGTGGTGGATTAAATCTACTGTCCAGAAAGATGCCATCAACTGCTTACAATCACTGTTTATAACCATCTAGAGTCCCTATTATTCATCATAAGCCGGAAAACGTAGACTGCTGGACATAGGCCTCCCCCAAAGAGCGCTACAAGTCACGATCACCAGCCGCTTGTAACCAGCGACTACCCGCTACTTTGACCAGATCATCAGCCCACCGGGTGGGAGGTCGTCTAACACTACGTCCTCCGGTGCGGGGCCGCCACTCGAGAAACTTTCTTTCCCAGCGGTTGTCGGTTCTGCGAGCAATGTGGCCTGCCCATTGCCACTTCAGCTTGCTGACTCTCTGAACTATGTCGGTTACTCTCGTTCTCTTCGGATCACCGAATTACGGATCATATCTCGCAGAGAAACACCGAGCATGGCTCTCTCCATAGCACGCTGAGCGACTCTGAGTTTATTTAAGAGGTCCGCATTTAATTTAGGCCTTATTATTCATTGATGTTAATTATTGTAAAATATTTCATTTTTATTTATTTTACTCACGTGTTTGTGAAATGCAAGATACTTATTTGAAATTATAACTCTGCCTAGTCCAATTTAATCTGTATTTTTTTGTGCATGACAGTCTTTGATATACTTAGTTTGAAATTTTCTTAATTGCTTCTTCTTGCACGATTTCTACAGCAATTACAGCCGTGTCTTTTTGGGACCAACATGAGAAAAACGTGGGGGTACTTGAGATTGCAGCCACCACGTTTTTCCCGTGTTGGTCCTGATCTGCTGAGTAGAATTCACCGTATTCTGGTTGTAGCAACTTGTTCGGATAGGGATCCAATGCCTTACCTATTCCTGCCGCCACAATGGCTGTTATATATATGTCATATATTCCGCTCTTGACGGTAAAGCAGCCAGTAGACTTGCACAACAGGTCTTCCATTCTAGCCTCCGGACAGCGACGCACCTGTAACATCTATGGTGTCTGTAGGTCACGGTTGTCTCTTACCATCAGTAGAGCTTTGTGCGTATTCGCTGACCTGTAATATAAAAAAAGTAAAAGTTTACAAACCTAAAATTTATAGCATCAGTGGTCTACATCTAGGTGTTGGACTTGACTGCATGGGGTCCGGGTTTAGGTCTTTCTCGAGATATTTCTATATTTTGTGGGTATTACTGTCCGCGAATCCGGTTTTAACGAATACGAGTAAAAATATTTTTATCGAAAAATACTATATTTTTTAATTCGTGTTACCCCTGGTCAGTGGAACCTTGTGTAAATAAATAATTTATCATCTATATAAATGTATAAGCAAATGAATATCTTAATGCCTCTAGCACTGAAGCGGTAGGCACAGTTACAACCAGAACGTCCACGATTTGTCGGAGGTACTTAGACCAACAATTGAATGCGTGGCAAACTTGTCACCAGCCGGGTACTTATACCTACACTCCCAGGCATTGGTGTTTAATTGTGAAAACTTATTTTAAGTTGCCTGACCCGGAGATGGAAACCGGGACCTTGTAGTCAACGCTAACACCGGACACCAAGGCGACTAAAACGTCAATTGTCATAACTTTTATTTCAATTTAGTAAATATCTGTAGTCTAGCGGTCCGGGTGTTGTACTTGACTGCATGAGGTCTCGGGTACGAATCCCGGGTCGGCCAACAAAAAGATAATTGGATTTTTCCAATTTTCTAATAAAAAAATTTTGGCCGGGATTGGAAATGTGCCCGGTTAGCGTTAGGCTTGCCACCTATCACATCATGGGACTTAGTATCTTCGGCTAGTCGTGGGTGCCCTGGTTGTGCCTCTGCCTACATCTTCGGGGATATGGGCGTGAATATACTTAACTTTAAATATTTGTCCTAACACAAACAATAATCAACGGGGTATCAACTAAAGGCGTAATAAATTAAAAATACTGAGTTTGTTATAATTTATATTAAAGCTATTTCAATTTTATTCACTAAATTATAAATTACTCGTCTTAAAATTAATTTGTCAGCTAAATTGTCTATTCTCTGATGGGATGTTTTCATTGGTTGAATTTGTGACTGTGGGCATTGCCCCCTTTTCGCCTTTATTGAACGGAGACTTCTCATTTGTCGATAAGTAACAGTTGCCGGAAGCTCTGAAAAACACAAATCGCACTTAATTTTCTTTGAACTTCATAAGCTAAATGATCTCTTATGCTTTTCAATTAAGTCCGTCACACACGTAGCTATAATATATATTAATATGAACTATAGCAAGACATATTACAATATATTTTCTATACAATAATATTCAAGTGACCGCAAACGCAACTACAATATACATATGTTTATATGGCGCCACCAACGAATATATTATTGCATATTAATACATATTAACCACCAATAATCCACCAATCCAATGGCCGACCATTAATGAATGAGGGCAAAATATATATTATAGCGCGGCTTATTATTATGTATTATAGCTACGTGTGTGACGGGCTTAAGGCATACGACAAACAAAAATGATAACAAAAGCATCTTTGAATATTAAACCAACGCTACCATTCAATGTGGGCTACGTTACCACTCATTTTAGCAAAAGAGGTTAAAATGATCAGAAACATCGACTAACGTTATGGTTTACGTGTTATTACAATAATATTTCGTCTGATACACCACTTATTTAGACGAAACTATTGCTCATGGACTTCATCTCGCTGCAGATTGGAAGAAGATTATTGCATTTTAAAATTAAATCTGATAGTCCTCCTAGAAAATTAAGACTTTTACAGTTAATTAAATTTACCAGTATAGAATATAAACTTCATTAAGGAACATTCATTGAGTAGGATCTAGTTAATGTGGTGTCTACTTAGTCTAATGTACTTAATATGGGCAAATATCGTAGAGAACTTTCGCAATTATAATTTTGGAACATTGTAAGTACCTAATTGTTTACTAACTCTTGTGTGTGCGAGCGTGCATGCGTGCGTGTGCAAGTCACACATAGAATGCACATAAAGTGATGAAAATTAGAAAAAATCTGCCTCAATACTACTAAAACAGGGGAATTTAGGGAACATGTGAAATCAACGAGGAATACTTTTGTGAGTGAGAAATCAGTGTATTTGCGCATTTAAGTCCCGAGGGAGTTAATTTAATTAAAAGTATTAACGTACCCTTTAGTCATTTCTTCACCCATGTACATTATTGTCTGGTTATTGCCCTGCTGTAACCAACTCTCGTAGTCGACCGCAACTGATGCTGCAAACCCTACACCAGTTTGTAGTACTTCCACATAATATTGCCAAGATCGATCGTGACTACAAAGATCTGGAAGAAATTTTGGTGTTTTTCTGTAAGTGACATTCAAACAAGCTAACAATTCTATAAAAACTCGATATGAAAACGCGGTGACTCCGCAAAAAACCGCCCACCTCGGCAATATAGGTTTTGTGAAAAGAAAACATAATCTATGTTACCGCCCTCCTACTGCAAAGAATAGGAGCTCTAGATTTATAAGGGTGGCCCCACGAAAATATTTTCACCGTGTTGGTCAGGATATCGTGAGAATCATTTGCTTCTCAATTTAACAGCTCGAAAGACGAGAAAGGGTTAAATGTGTCATAACCAACAAGACCACTGGTGGTGACGTGCTGTGCAGGGTGCAACTTGCCTAGGTAGGGATCCGTCGTCTTTCAAATTCCTGCCGCCATAATGCAATTGTTATGTTATGGTCTGAAGGGTAAGGTAGATTTGCACAATAGGCTTGACCTCTCGGCAACAAGACATCGATGCAACTATAGCAATGCAATGTCTGGTCACCGTTGTCTCTTACCATCAGGAGAGCTGTGGGCGAAATATCGAGACATAAAACACTATGTTCCGACTTAGAAAGTAAGATTTCGAGGAAGTGATGAACAGACGCTACCGATATCTAGCGAATTTTGTTTCCTGAACACTCACTACTTAGCCTGTTGAATATTGCTGAATACACATACTACGCCTTGACATATTTGATAAGTCAGGCCTGTATCCCAAAAATATGCGGATGTGCAAGCAGGGCACCCTCGACAAGGTGAAGGTATTGACTTAGTCGCACAATGTGATAGGTAGCAAACCAGTTTCAACGGGGCACTTACATGTTCGTATTTGCGTATCTTCGTTATTTATGTTCATCTAGTCTTAGAGAGTATCTAATCTAGATATTACAATCAAGCTAAGTATTTAAGTCAGACCGAGAACAAGACTGGCCAAGTAAGACCGTAATCAAAGTTATTGATATTGGTCTACCTTGCTTAGTACCACTATACTTATTTTCAATATAAGCTACATGTGGTTGAATAACTGTTTAGTATAAGAGTACCGCTGGCACCGCCGGCGATACCTTTAGGTAAATGGCGTTTTCTTTCCTCCAACTTCAAGCCAACGTGTTGTAAATACTACATATTCAAGGCGTTAATGTATTTAATATGCGATTTTAATTTAAATTAAGCATCATGTTTACCTTCTCTGCTAAACATTTCAAATACTCCTCTAGGACATCCGGGTTGAAAACCCTCAGCGTTGTAATTTGGCCATATATCCACGGTTCCTGTGGATTTGTTGCTCCCGTAATTTCCAGGATTTGTATGGATGATGATGACTTGCTTCGCACACGATCTATCCAGACCTCGCTGTATCACGTATGTACCTTCAAATAGGACCCGTGCTGGATCGAGGCCGGTGATCCTTTAATCAAAGGAATGTCACATTATTTTATATTAATGAATTAAGGTATTGCTTTGACTGAGTTGAAAATTTTTGGTGAATTCCTAAGACCCTCTACACCTCTGGAATAAACTCGAAAGGTAACCGTTATTCGTGGATTAAAGTATATTATGTTGTTGCAGGTTGGCCACAATTTTTTAGGCACAGCAATAGAAAAATAAAGTGATTATTTTATTTAACTAGGGTAGATTAGATAGTAATCTACCCTAGTTAAATAAAATAATCACTACCCTGGTCCCTCTACCTACCCCTACACCCTACCCTAGTTAGTAAAGCGTGGCGAGAGAATTTCGCAATAACACGCCCAGCCAGTATTAAGACCAGTACACGCCACTTTCGTATTTCGGTTTGGAAGATCAGGCTCAAAAGCTTTAAATCTTAGACATGGATTGTCAACACATGTTTTTTATTTTGCCAGAATTTTGCATATAATCACGAAGGCACTTCGGCTTAGAGAGAAATTATTATGGCCAAGTGTCACTAACATTGTGGACTTGTCTAGATTTTTCCACATTTATCATAATTAAAAGATACCAAGGTTCCAGTTTCTTGGATTGGATATAACACTCAAGCCTTGCGATTTGGTGGTGGAATGTCAACTTAGGTCTTCTTCGTCACCCACATCCATCTACTTTTCCATCATGTCGTATATAAACAGTTAGGTCAATGTTTCATATGCCATTTTTTCAAATAACCAAACCAACGGAGCATACTCTTTTTCATTTTTAAGGGAATTAATTACTGCCACCTAACATTTTTCTCTGAGCAAAAAATTATGCTTGATGCTTTTTAATTTTATCGTCATGTTCTCTTAGCGTTTGTTGTCTTTTTTTATAAAGTCAATGTATTCAGCTTGTAAAGAATTACAGTTTTGACGAATATGAGTAATCTACGATAGTGACAATGTGTACACACATACCATCACGCCAAGTCTCTTACGTGATAGGCAGAGAGTATCGAGTGACAACGATGAGTTACTTGAAGAATAAGAGTACTTTATTGATGTAAAAAGCAATTTAGATGCAACTTGCACTTTTCAAGTTCTCTTTAAATATAATAGATATCCAGTAACTAGAAATGCATTTTTTGAGGTTTATTAAGAAAATTTACAGGATCAAAAAAACAAATCAAGCAAATACAAATAAACATGGTTGACTTGTCCTTTCTCAAGAGATAAATTTTGTTGAAGTCCTTACATTTTTACTGTAGCATCAGTAAATCAATGGTAAGTAAATAAATAAGGTAAGTATAACAGTAAGGGCGGAAAGAGTCTACATACATATGGGGATGATAGCTTAAATAAAAATTTGGTTCCATCAATTGATTTTGTTGTTGAATCAGACTAAACCAAACTAAAATTAAAATTAGCACTATGAAATTTCACCTAATGACAACTAACAATATTTTAGTTAAAAAGCTAGTCAGCCTAATTTAGTTTACTTCTGTCTTCACAGACATTTACAAATAGGCAAATGAAAATCGCCTTTGTGGTCTAGCGCTCCAACGTCGGACTCGTCTTTTAAGAGTTCAAAGCATATTCCTCACCGATTCACAGTGCAGCCTTTTCCTCGTGCCCATCTGCCTGCGTGTCCCATGAGATGAGCTCCTAAGGAGTGGCCTATCAGGTGCACGGTTGATGCATCTAGACCTGCTTCAGATAATTTAACTAAAGCGTTCCCCAATTGCTTGCCAACCTGAAATAAAAAATTAAGATATTTTATGTTATTAGCACGTGTGGGGAACAAAATACGTAGACTTAAATGTAAGATTATAATTTCTGTACTCGCATGATTTTTTGAGTTTTGCGTGTTCATTACGACTGTACGGATGGACCGATTTTGCTAATTTTTATTGTGTTACTTATCGTCAGGAGAAGGTTCATATAAATAGAAAAATCGGGAATGCCACAAGGAAAGTGGGAAAACAAGATTTCAAAATGTTTTCATGCTAGTTTCCTTGGTTGACTAGTAATCTATAATACACTAGCAGTTTCACGCAGCTTCGTCTGCGTAATTCGGCTTCAACTGCACCGATTTTGATGAAACAAAGTCACTCAGGAATAGTGTAGCATTCTAAAGGTGAAATATTTTTTTGAAATCAGTCCAGTAGTTTCAGAGCCTATTTGCTTCAAACAAACAAAAAAATCAAACATCAGTATAGACAATTTTTTTAAGTACCTTCACGATATCATTGACGACGATGTAAAAAAAATTGAATTTATTAAAATGATTTTTGTAATTTAACTGGGCTTCAATTATTTGGAGATTAATAAATGAAGTTGAGTAAATATTCAATTCACTTTTAGCAGGGTGTAACAAAAAAAACATCTGTACTTAATAAACAACAGATTTAAAAGAAACGATCACAAGCATTTTTTTAACCCGAAAGAAAGTCCAAGGAAATAGCTCAACGAATACACAAAACAGACTTTAACTTTTTTTATGATATGGAAAGGCAAACAAGGAGACGGATTTACTGGTGGTAAGAAATTCACGCCGCCTAGAGACACTAAAGGTGGTAATGGTGCGTTGTCAACCTGAGGCAGGGATGTAAGGCCTTGAGAAAAATTAAGTTTACCGGCTGACTACCTTACCCTCCAAACCGGAACACGTCATGACGTTATGGCCGCAGGAATAGGTAAGGCGACGGTACCAATCCGGGTAAGTCGCTGCGAAACTCTAGTCAGATGTCACGGAGTTGTCACTGTAAGTCTCGCTCGCCTTTTACGAGATGCCTGGCAGGAAGGCAGATGGTTTATTCTGCACAGGAGCCCGGACCAACACGGGGAAAAACTTCATTATATTTGTATAGATAAAACAAAAGTTTACCTAGTTCTTTAACGTTTCTTATCTCAGCTACCCTGACCTACAAGTTGAATGTAAGAAGTGTTACAGATTAAAATATTTAGAATAATCTTACGACAAAGAATTTGGTGTCATGGTTTATACTCTTTCAAAAAAATCTAACGCAATAATTGATTCGTCAAACTGGATTTAACACGCACATTTAATGTAACTGCTTAACTATGTTACCACCTCGGTTTTACCCACGCAGGTAGAAGTTATAATATATTATTGGTTATGGTTATAAAGAGCTTATGGCCGTTTGCAAAGTTAGATTTATTTTTTGAACTCGGAGTTAACTTCTAATTTAGGATAAAATCACCCTATATTTGACAATTTATTTAACTGCTAGACTATACCATTACCTCGGCTTTACCCACGCTGATAAAAATATCTATAGATTCATACGTGATGCCAAAACTTTGGACCCCCTTTTATGAAAATTGCGCGGACGCAGGACCATAAAACTTGGCACACTTATAGTTTATGTGTAGGAGAAGTGCAAAACGCTAAATTTTTTCAATAATAATTCTTATAACGTCCATTAAATCAATAAAAAAGACATTACCCACACTACCATGCATTTGACACACACAAACAAATATATTGATGATAACGATAAAAGATCACAGATGGCACACTAAAAATAATGGAAACAAAGTAATAGTAGAGTAAAGTTGATCTTGAGAAATGAAGATGGCGTTCTTATCAACAAGATATTAAAATTTATTACGTTCGAATTTCGACCAACGGGCAACCCATTTAGTAATATTTTATTGATCATGATAACGATAAACTTACGACTGAACGTAGGAACTCTAGTTGGATAAATATGCTTGGTTTATTTCAGTTACGTAATTGTAAGGCACAAAAACAGAAATACATATCAAAACCAAAAAAAATTTTAAATAAAGAATGAAATCATAACATTATTATGTAAAGCTAAAACTTTGAGACCCTTTTTACGAAAAATGCGCGGACGGATGAATATAAAATTTGGCACACTCATAGTTTTTTTAATAAATATCCCTGGTCAAGTCACACAAATTGAATCTAACCCCAAAGTTAGCAAATTATATGCTGTTATGGGTGTTAGGCAATGATACTCATGATAATGATACCAGAATAAATTTAATGAAATGAAATGAAATGAAAATTACTTATTTGCGGAATGTGTGTGTTAAAAAGTTGTTAATAAGATATTTAAGAACACAACATATTCTACCACATTGTGGTGTGCATTAATAAAAACCCAGACCCGGAAACGCAGACATCTCAATGTTCATCACACAAATGTATGCCCCCATCGGGAATCGAACCCAAGCCTTGCGGTCGGTCAATGTAGCTAGGCGTGTACGCTAGCCACTCGACCTACGAGGCGGTCGATATCATAGGTATAATATACACGATAGCCTAAAATTTGGTACACTTATAGTTTATGCGTAGGAGTAGTGCAAACGCTAGTATCTATATTAATAATTTCGTTAAGGGGTACGGTAGACTCGATTGAAACCTTACCTGAATAATGAAACATAAAAAAATAATGATTTTGAGTCGACGACATATATCCGCAAAATTTGGATTATCGAGTATTTTGTTAAATTCTATGTTAAAATCTAATGTGTTGACAGACAAATCACAGTCGCCATCTTGGGTAGTTTATTTAATAAGCGTTCCGTTTTGTGATGTATAATAGAGAATATTCCTTTTTATGTACCGTTGCCAAATTCTCGGATAGGTACTCATTGCAATTTGTTTTGTTACTTTATGTTACTTTACTTTAAATGTTGATTTAAAATAAAAAAATATTTGTGTCAAAACTTTGGCAGTTTTTATTTACTGTATTTATTAAACACAATGAATGAAGCCATACAAATTTATGTCTTGCTTATACCTTTAATATTCCTTGAAAACCGGTGACTACATTTTGCACCTAGATGTATATTATGAGTCACATTTTACCCGAGCTAAGCCGGGTTCTTTTCTAGTATCAAATATAACCGGGGAATGTGCAAGTGGCCCTAAGAAAACAATAAACAAAACGCGGCTATTATTTTGTTTCTTTTTTAACAGCGAAGAAGCTTACGATTTCTAATTCTTCAATCTTATCCGGTAATGGAGATGACCTTGGCCAAAAACGCTAAGTATAGATGTTGTAGGTTCCGTAGCCAACTTGGAATCGTCTACTGCATTACCGGCTATATTATTTTAAAAGAAAAAATGACAGCAACAATGCCACTATGGCGGTAGGAATATGTAAGGATCTCGACCCTTGAAAGTTACAACAAAGCACTCTGCCACCAGTGCTTTTGTTTGTAATAATCCATTTTACCTGTGCTTGTTTTAAATAAAAGGTATAAGACCTTTAATATTCCTTGAAAACCGGTGACTACAGAAATATCTACCTACTTTTGCACCTAGATGTATATTATGAGTCACATTTTACCCGAGCTAAGCCGGGTTCTTATCTAGATTTATAGGTTTGTAGGTTTTATAGGTTTTATAGGTACAGTGCATTAAATAAAAAAAAACATTACACATATGTACTACCATTCATTTATAATGTTGATGATAGTGATAAAAGATCACAGATAACGCAAAAACTATATTCATAAAGTTTGGAAACCAAGTAGTTGGTCTTGATAAATGAAGATGGCGTTCTTATGAAAAAATATTTTTCAAAAAAGGTATCTTCACGCCCACATCTCCGAAGAGGTAGGCAGAGGTACAACTAGGGTACCCACGACTAGCCGAAGACACTAAGTCCCACAATATGATACGTGGCAAGCCTTTCGATTTTATAGTCGAATTTCGACCAATGGGCGACCATTAGTTTTAATAAGAAGTGAAATTTTGTGACCATCTTTTATGAGAACTATTTTCAGCAGTGGGTTTCAGATGTACTATTTGAGAGGTGTTGAGTGAGCCCAAACACAAGAGGATGATTTTGGGAATTTCAGGAGTTCATGGACATCTCCTAGCAACGAAACATCACCTTAGTCCTTAACCAGGTAGTACACCAAATCAACCTGAAAGATTTAACTCGGACAAACATATATTTTTATATATGTATGGTATTTATATTTCATGGTAAATAAAAGCTTGCAAGAAGTTGCAACAGTGGACGAATATAAGTCAGTAAAATAAGGTATAGGCACAATAAGCGCATATGTTTTAATGACATTTTTATTCAAACTAGTGGTCGCCCATTGGTCGAAATTCCATAATAAATTTTAGTTATAAGGCAAAATTTGCGTGCGGTTGATTTTTACAAGCTTTAATAAACTAGAATTGGTAGTTTACGGTACAGGGATAAATTAATTTTTATTCTAAAAATAGTTGTATTAATAAATAATCTTATAATAAATACAAAATACAGTGTGTTGTAGATTGTAATTAACCCTTAACCGGAACCGTGGGTCTATTTGGACCCGACAACAACAAAAAAACCGTTTGATTTCGAATCGCGCGCAGTCACAGGTTTACCCACCAATATAATCTCATTGCGTCACAAAATGCGGCGGGTGCCGGATGCAGGGCGCTTAAAATTTACTGCAAGTGGAGGTAACGAAGGATCACGGGTCCTAATGGACCCACGATTTCAAATATGTAACTTTTTTGTTTATTGTGTAGTGATTCAGATTGTATGTTTTCTGGAGTAATAGCGCGCAATTTCATGGTAAACGATATTCAAGAACTTCTGTTAGATGAAAATGGCTCTGACCCAGAACCGTTAAGTGGTTTTGAACCTTGCGACGAAGAAGACATAAGTGAGACTGAAAATCTGCAATATAAATCTCCTTATTCAAGTAATTCTTCATCTGACCATAATGTCGAATCAGAGAGTGACGTGCAAGACGAGAACAAAAGTGTGACAGATGCTACAATGATATTTGTAAGCTACATGTACAAAAAAGAAATGTTGCGTAACAAGTGCGTTACATAAAATATAAATAAAAATTGTTTTTTTTTAAGATTTTAGAATAGAGTGTCATTTTTATTGTTATCGATTGATCTCATAATGAAATTATACTTTTGTTAACTGGAAGATACATATAACTGATATTTTCATACCAAATTTGGAACCTAAGATAAAAAAGTCCATAAGTATATGTAATTTTAAGATATTGATTAATAAAAAAATATTTTTATATTACTTAAAGCATTTTTTTATATACCCATATCGCATTTGAACGTTAATTGTATTTACGCTACTTATTAACATCAATTTTAATAACTGGGTCCATTTAGACCCACGATTCCAGTTATGTTGAAGGAAATAACGATTCCGGTTAAGGGTTAAATAATTAAAATTAGTAATTTGATTAAAACCTATTAATTAATATTTGCACACTACAAGTTGGTAGAATATGTTGAAACGCTTAAATAATTTTGTAACATAACAGTTTGTAACACTCATATTCCGCAAATAATTATTTTTTCTTTTCTTTTCTTTCGATACTCTCTGTCTTCGCCGTTAGGTAGGTACGTTGCGTGAAGACTAATAAGTAAGTATAGACTTGTTGATTTCCTATTGAATATTTTGTATGTTCTTTGTGAGGGATAAACCTTAAAACTGAATTTTGAACCAGTTATTAAATGATCAAAATTTAGAATAAGTACATATTTAGTGTCGATGCCAGTATTAAATACCTATAATTAATCATACATAACTACCACTGGACAATTTAAGTTTAGTAAAACTGCAAAAACCCGAATACAAATTTATTGCCAAGACGCAATTCGATAACTCATTTTTAGATACCTAGGTCATAATTCCGAGAAAAACCAACCTCTAAAAAATCATCAGTCTGTTTCCCATAGCTCACCCAAAGGAAAGGACTCGAATAGTTTAAATACAATATCTGAGACTGTAACACAACAGTGACGAGTGTCGACAGTATTATTACTAGAAATTAGCAAGATTGTAGTACCATTGCGAGCGAGGCGACGCCCGTTATGTTACTTTTGGTCATCGTGGTAGTGACAAAAACACTCCCGAAAACTGCGTTATAGGAAAGCCCGAAGGGACCGTAAAATGCAATATTTATGGGTTAAGCCTAAGAGGACACAAATGTGTTATGTTTTCCAGTTATTAACCCTTCATCTGTTGCGCGTTTACTATTACCATAACAGTCGCGAGGGGTCTTAAGAGACCCCAAAAATAAATAAAGGAATCAATTGATAAATCGTAAAGTTTTAACTTTGTTCTGACATATATATGTCATTTGGACATGACTGCCATGATGCCTTTGTGCATCTTATAGATTTTTTATGTATTTGTAATTCCTGTATTATTACATTGTATTGTATAGAAAGGAACTCAAAATAAACCAACCAAATATCGCAATTTGTGCTGGTCCGGGCTCCTTTGTAGAATAGACCATCTGCCTTCCTGCCAGGCAGCTCGTAAAAGGCGAGCAAAGGCTCACCGTCACTAATAACGTGAATTCTGACTAGGTGGTAGAGTTTAGCAGCGACTCGCCCGGATTGGTACCACTACCTTACCTATTCCTGCCGCCATAACGTCATGACGTGTTCCGGTTCGGAGGATAAGGTAGCCGGTAAACTTACTTTTGCTCGAGGCCTAACATTCCGGCCCTAGGTTGGCAACGCACCATTACCACCTTTGGTGTCTCTAAGCGGCGTGAATTTCTTGCCATCAGGAAATCCGTCTGGTTGTTTGCCTTCCAATATCATAAAAAAAAATTTCAAAAAATTGGACTTTGAAGACCCCATCGCAAATTCGAAGGTTAAGCAAAGTCCAAAGAAGTGCTAGGACTAAAATATTTGGACCTCAAAAATATGCTTACCAATTTAGCATTAGGCATCGCGTACAGCGCGTAACTAAGTGGTATTCCTATAGCTCTTGTTCTTGCTTCTTGTTCCCAATCCAACAATATAAAGTTCGTCTTGGTGAAATTGAGATAAGTGGTCAATACAGCGGTGGTGGCAGGACCATGGATTTTTCCTCGGAATCCGAACGCGTAGAACAGAGTCGGGAGACTTCTGTTGAAGCAGTCTGAAGTAAGAAGTGGTAATGGCTGGTCTAGTGGGATTTCCTCGTAGTCGTCTAAAGACCTGAAATCAAATGTATTAATCAAATTAAATTTTTATTAGTTAAAGGCCACGTGCAGATTCCTGGGTTAAGTGTTTAACTCTGAGTTAGCTTCTAATTAGGGTTAAATT
>NJDD01010988.1:0-12148 GCA_002245505.1 Calephelis nemesis
TATATATATAAAAAACAATTTTAATAACTTTTATATGTATAGAAAGAAACCAAAAAACAAAACGAAATTAACATAATATTACTACTAAAATGCTTACAAAAACAAAAATCCAGAAACCACTCCAGTGCTGAAAAACGGTTAAAGTAGTAAAAATAAAAATATACAATGGAATTCCACCAAGTGCCGACGATAACAAGTATAAATCCTAACCTAAATTACTGTGACCTAAATATATCTATTCTGAACAACTCTTTCTCGTTAACCTTATATCTGTTCCGACGTTCCGAAGGCCGACAGTCTTTAGGAACTGTACAATACTTTCAGGATTAATTAGGTTAAGCTCTTCGGGTTTTGTTAAGTGCCTGAATAAGCATGACCTTCATTCCTGTCCATTCTACTTCAAGGCAAGACCTACAGTCAGGTGTTTCTAAAATCTTGTAAAGAATTTTGTTTAGACTGCTGCGACTTGATGCAGCTCGGACCAACATCATGAGCTTTTTCGAATGTACCTGAGAGGCAGTATATGTTCAGTGGGTAAATGGCCACTAAGACTACAGATAATAGGGTACACTTGACCAGGTATAATCTATAGTATTACCTATTCTCGCAACCATTATGACTATATTTGGTACTGTCCTGTCGTAGGATATACTTTGAATTTATTAAGCAGGCAATATTTTTTAAGTAAAGTTAGTTTCAACTTGGAAATATAAATGTATATGTCTATCACCCACACATCGCTAGCGCTAAAATATATAAAACCGTTATAAATTGTTATATATGTATTATTCTGATATATAAACTATATATTTAATGGGAAGTCTCAGACATACCCTTTCAGAAGTTTTTATGTAAAAGAGCTACGAATTAATACAGCCATCCTCACAAATTTTCGAATTGATAATAGTAGGATCGAATTCGAATAGTATAGTATTTCGAATAGTAGGATCGCCTCCGTGGACTAGCAGTCCAATTGTTGGACTTGACTTCTTGAGGTCCCAGGTGCGATTCCCGGATCTGGCAACTAAAAGATGTTTTTTTCCGATTTTCTAAAAAAATGTTGCTCGGGATAGGATGTGTGCCCGGTTAGGGATATGATTGCCACCTATCACATTGTTCGACTGAGTTTGTCGTGAAGTCGTGGGTGCCCTTGTTGTGCCTTTGCCTGAGGTATTCGGGAGTGTGGGCATGAAGATACTTTTCTTTTATAGGATTCAACGAACCGAACAAACAGTCATCATATCCAAAAGACGAGACATAAATAATGTTACCTCATTACCCAGTTTGGCGCAACATTTATATAAAAAAATAAAACTATTAAGTTTGCTATTTTTTTTATTCACATAAACCATATGAAACTAGTTGCCTTAAATCTAAATGCCTTTAGACTTATTTTCTAACTAAACGGCATATATACCTTTCCACCATTTTATTTATCAGACTCTGTTACTTGCTGTCAAGTGTCTTGTGTCACTCGAGCCAATCTTCATACAAAATTCGAGGTTTGTTATATATCTATGGAAGATCCACCTCTTATTACGTAGTATTTATATACTCTTTGTCCTTACCCTTTGTACTTAAAACCTCGGCCACAGGGACAGCAATCGATTAACTTCATTAGGTGTCTATAAACCACAGTTATTTCTTACCATCAGGAGAGCTGTACATTGTTTTCTATCTTCTACTTTAAAAAAATAAAAAAAAAACTCCATTTACGAAAGCACACTAATTTACAATAACTTACAGCAGCTTCGATGGGTTTACTAAATTTGAAATGTCTGGTGCATTTTATCCGTGACTAAAATACCACAAATCTGCCGGCTAGATAACCTAATTCGTTGGAAGAGGATAATTTCACGGTGTGCGGCTGCAGCGATCTCGCTGAGCATCTGCTACATGTGGAGTACGTATAGTCCTTTTAAATATGCTTCGATGCCAATTTCCATATTTGGAAATTGAAATATACATTTGGAAGGTAAATCTATTTTGGTCTTCCATTAAGAGAAGACGAACATACCTAAATCAAGGAACGTTCATATTAATATTTTAGAGCGAAATCTGATAATTTTTTGTGCCTTGGCCAGACCTTAATCCATGTCCATATTAATACGAAAATTTCCTCATTTGTTGTCTTCTTGTATATTGTATCTTGTATATTGAGATAGTTATAGGTTAGGAGACTGGATAGTGACATACTACTTTTTATATATGTATTAATGCTCGCCATCCCCGTAAAAGTTTGGGAAATTTTGAGAAAGAAACCAGTTCCTTTATGAAAAGCTGTATTTTGGTTTTGGCTGCAAGAAGTTAACTTAAGTTAAGAAAAACTTAACTTTTATGTTATAACTAGTCGAAGCGGTTCACGTTGTTTTGCTGTTTAATTTTATTTTAAATATAATTTTAGTTGGAATAAATCAATAAATTGAGATGAGCTACCCTTATCAATTAGGGGGATAAAATTATTAAAAAATATATAACTACCTATTCTCAGACCTACTGAGTGTGCATACAAAATGTTATCAAAATTGGTTTAGCTGTTTCGCGAGAGTATCATAACAAATACTGTGTATTTATTAAAGTACCATATATGTATACAAATAAAGATCTATGTATGTAAAGATCTTAAATATAAAAATAAATTCCTATTTCACTTGGTCATCCTACTACACGTGACCGCATTAACTATTTCACTAATTTCTTTTTGTTTTATTTTTTATTGTAAAAGAAAAAAAAAAATCATAGTAGGTATATAAATGTTTTTACATAACTACTAGTTGATTGACATTCGAATACAATATTTATAATCACAGATTTATAACTAAGACAGAAACAACATCTGACGGGTCAGCTAATGCTAATACAAATATAACAAAATACAAAATAATATTACAGTTCATGTGTATTCAAGTGTACCCCAATAATATATTACTGTCTCTTAAGTATTTGTTGGCGCTTTGCGAGATAACTAACAACACTAAATTATATTCTAAAGACATTAGTACAAAATACATGACTAGTGATGCACAATATGTCTTGTCGATATTATTTGAAACTGCTCATTATATCTTACAGCACATTTATTCTGCGCTTCAGTTTTCAAATCCGGTAAGCATAATTTTACATTGATCAATATCAAATACATATTTTAATACCCAACTTAAATAATTGAACACCTAATTCTAATTATCGTTTATTTGTAGGTATTGGACTATCTGTAATATTAAAGTTCCCGCTTTTTACAACATGCATTTGAATATAATATACGGTAGGTACATTTACCAAAATAATATTTTTTTCCAATTTGTGTCTGTTTATTTCGGTTAACCAATTAAATAGACCGACCGATATTCCGACCAACCGCACGAATGTCAGGTATTTGATGTTCTAAGGGATATCTTAAGCTAAATTTATTTCAGAACAAAATGCTCGAATTACACACTGTAGAAGTCGCGGTTACAGCTAGTTGTCTACATTTCTTTATTATATTCGTTTATCGTTATAGATGTTTCGTGTTATACGGGTATCCATGTTCTCTGTCTATTCTGTTTGTAACGTATTTATGGCCCAACGATTTTGATGAAGTTAGTAATGTATGTAGTTAAAGATCTAAATTCAAACAGAGGCTATTTTTCTGAAAATCTATTCTCAAAGGATTATATTAGAAGATAAAAGTTTGCAAGTAAATCGTAATTTTATTATTCTTAGCCAACAAAATCATAGATAAGTTGCTAGTTAATTGTTATTCTTGCTAAAGTATTTGCTTCAGTCCGTAAAATAATAATAATTATATAATAAACATTGCTGAACAAGTTACACAAATTGAACCTAACCCCAAAGTAAGCAAGTTATTTGCTGGTTATGGGTGTTAGTCAACGATTCTAATAGCACCCTGACCCGGAAATGCAGACATCTACATGTTCATCACACAAACGCCTGCTCTCGCCGGGAATCGAATCCGAGCCTCGCAGTTGGTCAGTGTAGTTAGGCTTGCACGCTAGCCACTCGACCAACGAACAATACTTGGCTTAGAGATTTATCTACTCTGATTTAGTCAATTTCGATAACCTAAAGTCAAGAAGTATTGTTGTTGTATATTTCAAAAGTAAAGACAAAGTGAAAATTTGTTTCGTTCTTTCAATATGATTAAAATACATGTAAAATATTGAGAATGAAATATTTTTTTTAAATTTAATAAAGTAACTAATTTTTATTATTAATGATCGAAATATATAATTACATACATACATATCTTCACGCCAAGTCCCTTACGGGGTAGGCAGAGAGTATCGAGTGCCAGACCTCACGATCCTGACAAACCTGTCTTGCTTCCTTCACATTCATTACCCTTTTCATACAAACACGCCGGTTTCGGAGACTCTTGACACCATCCTCGGATAATATTCGATTGATCTGATCGTGAAATATATAATTAAATATCGATAAAATCATCACATCCCTTAAAATGAGTAAATTTATGGCGCGTCTTCCGTAACGACTAGAGGTGGCATTAGGGGATGCCATTTGTATCGAGGGTGCAATAATATGTGCATTACATTCTTACTTGCTAATAACGTGAGAGAATCTAAAATCCATTTTGTAGCAATGCTGACTTTTATTAGACTTACCTATTGCCTTGAAACGTATTATGTTACCAGAGGCGGATTAAATGCAAAGAACATCCTAGGCAAACAACTCTTTGGCGCCCCTCTGAGATAACTAGGTAGACCAGGGCACGTGTAATAGGCATGAATGGAATAATATCTGATGAGATTGAATCAAATAAGAAAGACAGAATGAACATAGAAAATTTTTTGACATAAACATTAATTTTGTTATTTTTTTTTAATTATTCAAAAACTTCCGCGCGCTCGCCTCTTTGTAATCTCGCGCCCCTAGGCACTTGCCTACTTTGCCTTAGGGATAATACGCCTCTGTATGTTACCTAATTATAACCTAGTTAACAACTTTTTTTATAGGACAGGTCAACGTTTTCCCTGTGTTGGGTTTCCATGGTAACGGTGCGTTGCCAACTTTCAGGCGTCGGGCAACGTTGGGCTTATTTATGATGGCATATCTTAAGAAAAGAACCATCAAAATCGGTTCAAGTAAACCGAGTAATCGCGAACCAATATACAAAAAAAAACAGACAGACCGTGTTGGTCCGGGCTCCTTTGCAGAATAGACCATCTTCCTTTCTTGCAAGGCAGCTCGTAAAAGGTGGTAGAGTTTCGCAGCGACTCGACCGGATTGGTACCACCGCCTTGCCTATTCCTGCCGCCACAACGTCATGACGTGTTCCGGTTCGGAGGGTAAGGTCGCCGGTAAACTTACTTTTGCTCGAGGCCTAACATCCTGACCTCAGGTTGGCAACGCACCATTATCATCTTTGGTGTCTCTAGGCGGCGTGAATTTCTTACCATCAGGAAATCCGTCTGCTTGTTTGCCTTCCAATAATATAAAAAAAAAATAATAATTTAAAAATATATCTGTCACTATTTGTCCTCGCCATGATATTCTAAGTTTAGGTAAGGTATCTTCTCTATCTCTATCTCTATCATCTATTTATGCCGCCATTACTTTGTTATGTTCCGGTTTGGAAAGCAGGATAACTGGTAGACTTGCAAAATAGGCCTTCCATCCCGGCCTTAAGACATCGACGCACCCGTAACATCTATGGTGTCTATAAGCCCCAGTTGTCTGACTCCCTCACATAAAACTATTGGAAAACTACATATCTTTCGAGTAAAACCTACTTTGCACATTGTCTACTTTAAAGAAGTCATGAGAAACTATACTACAAAAGTATTCTCTGTTACAAAAGTCCATTATTAATAACTAGCTGCGCCCTGCGGTGTCACCCGCGTAAGTCCCAATCCCGCGGGAACTCCGGGATAAAAAGTAGCCTATATGTTATTCTGGGTCTTCAGCTACCTACATACCAAATTTCATCGTAATCGGCTTTGTAGTTTTTGCGTGAAAGAGTAACAAACGTCCATACATCCATACATACAAACTTTCGCATTTATAATATTAATAGGATTTAATTAAAGTTGTGACTACCACGACTTTTGCATCTGATGATACCTTTTTGTGTTTTTTTATGTTATTGGAAGGCAAACAAGCAGACGGATTTCCTGATGGTAAGAAATTCACGCCGCATAGAGATACCAAAAGTAGTAATGTTGCGCTGCCAACCTTAGGCCGGGATGTTAGGCGTCGACCAAAAGTTAATTTGCCGGCTACCTTATCCTCCAAACCGAAACAAATCAACATCAAGCGCTGACGTTATGGCGGCAAGAATAGGTAAAGCGGTGGTACCAATCCGGGCAAGTCGCTGCCAGATTCTACCACCTAGTCAGATGTCACGGTGCTAGTGACGGTAAGCCTGTGCTCGCCTTCTACGAGCTGCCTGGCGATCAGTAGCAACTTTAACAAACTTGCTGTAAAATAACGTTATTTTAAAGCTCAGCTCTATCTCACAACGTAATTGAATGTATCAGTATCAAAACTGAATAACGAACTGGCGTCTCCCTCGGGACAGCTCAGGCCGTGGTTTGCGGTTTGATCTTACCCCTACCAACTGTTCCGATCCCAAGTTTTTATGTTTGCGATCTAATACTTACAGTTTTTTGACTATTTATCTTAGTTTTGTGCCATATGTTTGACCGCCTCGTTGGTCGAGTGGCTAGCGTAAACGCCTATCTACATCGACCAACCGCGAGGCTCGGGTTCGATTCCCGACGGGGGCAAGAATTTGTGTGATGAACATTTAGATGTCTGCATTTCCGGGTCTGGGTGTTTATTAAATGTATTCTGGTATCTATTTAAGTATTTCTATGTATTAGTATCGTTGACTAACACCCATAACACAAGCATATAGTTTGCTTACTTTGGGGTTAGATCCAATTTGTGTGAGTTGTTGAGGGATATCTATTTATTATTTATTTATTTATTTATATGCAAAATATGTTAGACAGGTCATCTTATAACAGTTTAAAATTCAAAACTAAAAGTGTTGTTAACTTTTTCTGAAGTTTTAACTTCATGAATTTCAACTATGTTACTGGAGAACTGTAATAATGTCCCAAGGAATTTGTAGGACATTGTGGGTAGTAAACTATGTAAATATTAGCTAACCAATAAAAAATCAGTGTATTAGTAGTTATGTTTCATGACCTTGTTTATGATGCATGTTAGAGAGGGAGGGCTTCCTTGCAAAACCTTACATTTTATAGGACAAATATTATTTCACGTTGTTAAGATAATTACCTCGATAATTAACAAAGAAAAAATCGGTTAGCATTTTTTTAAATTCGTCAAATCAATATATTTTATCCCTGCTACAATTTACCAATGTTAATGTAAGGAAAAAACTTGGGCGTCTAGTCAAAAGGAAGCTACTCACTAAAAATCAGCTTGATAGATATGCAATGATAAAGTAAAGTAAAGTATCTTCACGCCCATATCCCCGAAGGGGTAGGCAGAGGCACAACCAGGGCACCCACGACTAGCCGAAGATACTAAGTCCCACAATGTGATAGGTGGCAAGCCTATCGCCAACCGGGCACATTTCCAATCCCGAGCAACATTTTTTTAACTAGAAAATTGGAAAAACCCAATTTTCTTTTTGTTGCACGACCCGGGATTCGAACCCGGGACCTCATGCAGTCAAGTCCAACAACTGAACCGCTAGACCACAGAGGCGACACTGCAATGATAAGCGGTAAAATGTCTACCAGGTATCCTGTACTACAATAGGCTCAAATAGAATAATATTTTCTACTTCATACAAAGTAACTTATTTCGCCTCAGCCAAGAAATCCTTGCATTAGTATGATTTTCTGTCTGTAGTCTAAAGGTACATGTTAGAGTTGACTTCATGAGATTCCAACAAACAAGGAAAATGTGTTTTTTTTTAATTTTCTAATGAAATAAATTTTGCTCGTAATTGGATATACCCGTTTGGTAATATTCCTGCAACCTATCACATTGTGGGACTTAGTGTCTTCGGCTAATGTTGAGTGAACTGGTGTACCTCTGCCTAGTTCCTCGTAGATACGGGCTTGAAGATACGTAGTTAGCTGTTATATTTTTACTAGCTGCGCCCCGCGCTTTCACCCGCGTAAGTCCCAATCCCGCGGGAACTCCGGGACAAAAAGTAGCCTATATGTTATTCTGGGTCTTCAGCTACCTACATACCAAATTTCATCGTAATCGGCTTTGTAGTTTTTGCGTGAAAGAGTAACAAACATCCATACATCCAAACTTTCGCATTTATAATATTAATTAATAGGATAAGATCTATAACTAGCCTCTTCTGATGGTAAGAGATAACTATGGCTTATTGACAACATACACATTGTAGAAGTGTTGCTGTCTCGTGGCCGAGGTGTTAGGATAATAGTGTAAGTCTACCGGTTACCCTCTACATGGCACTATCCGAGGTAAAAGGTACCTATCCCACATGTTGACCAGGACTATAAGCTACTAGTACACATAATTTGGTAAAAATCCTTTCAGCAGTTTTTGCGTTTTAAGTGAACAGACAAACATTTATATAACTCTCATTATGGGTTTAACGTCCTGTGTACAATACGAAGCAATCATTGTTTTAAAAAATATTTAATGTACAGATTTAGTTTTATTACTTTTTTACTATGTGCATAAAAATGGTTTTAATAATAGTTCCAGATTCGATTATTTATTGAAAAATTAATTAAATTCGAGTATCAAATGGTAGGGGATCCAATACCGCATTCACAGAGCAAGGATCGACCTCATTAGTGGACGTCCTGAACTCAAATTAAACGAGCAAATTGTGTTTGTAGGTATGTTTGTACACACCTTGTAACGCCAGTCGAGTTTGTTTCGTCCAATTAGATGGCTTGAGAAGGGACCTTACTGGTTTAAGGGTCAATTAACAAGCCTAGGAATAATAAGGGACTGTGTAAGTTAATTAGTTTATTGCAACACAAAAGGTTGTAAGCCAGATGACTAAGGGCTGCTTGCACGTCCCCGGATAATATAACTCTCAGTTAGCTTCTAAGGAAGGGTTACATCGTTCTTCTTTGTGAAATCTTAACCCATCATTAAATTTAACACTGGATCTGTACGTTTATTACTCACTAGCTGCGCCCCGCGATTTCACCCGAGTAAGTCCCAATCCCGCGGGAATTCCGGGATAAAAAGTAGCCTATATGTTATTCTGGGTCTTCAGCTACCTACATACCAAATTTCATCGTAATCGGCTTTGTAGTTTTTGCGTGAAAGAGTAACAAACATCCATACATCCATACATACAAACTTTCGCATTTATAATATTAATAGGATAGTTAGTTTGTAGAATTATCTACACACACACAGTTTCTGACTGTGTAGAAACTATACAGTCTGTTAAAAAACCCTGACAGATTTGGGGGGGGGATAGATATCCCAAAGAAATTACTAATACAATATAAATATAAAATAAGAAATAAATATATTCATGAAGTTAAAAAGGCATCTAATTTTCATATACATGTAATAATGACTTCAATATACACTTTTTAAATTGTTTTTAAAAACCTGTTATCTAAATTATAACGTAAAATATATTCTTGAAAGTACAAGAGTTTACCTTAAGAAAGTGTGTATACAATAGAATTTCACCAAGTGCCGACGATGAAAAGTATAAATTGTAATGCCCTCAATGTTAGCATAATAAGATAAACCACAGCATTATACCTTTAACGATCGGCCGGTATTTTTAACAGACTGTATACAATTTTTAAACAATATATTAAATTCTAGACCCTCTTTAGAAATTCGTAGAGTACTGTGCAGTACTTTGTCTGGATACGGATCTACCGTGTCAGGTTGTGGTCATGTTCAAGTCCGGAGAGGAAGGTAGACAGTAAACTTGCACATAAGGCCTGTATGTAGTGACAAACATATTATATTTATTGCGTCTCTACGCCTCGAATATCTTTTACCATCAAAATAGCCATGTACTTGCCTTTTTTTACTTTTAGAATACACCCCTACAAATCCTATATACAATAATAATAACTAAGCTTCAGCTTTCAAACAAATACCTAGTTTAAACCGTTCCCTTCATTCGTTCGAAAAACACAGAGAGAGAGACGGTAAACTTATAACACTCCTAATTTTTCGTCCAGTTTTTAGTTGGTTTCTCTAGACGGCGTGAATTTCTTAACATCATAAAATCCGTCTGCTTGTTGACATTCCATATCATAAGAAAAAACGACGTAAGTATGGATGTAGCGAGGAGACATATAAATTATTTTAAGTTTAACTAACTAGATAATAGAATGCTGTGCTGCTGCAAGTCGAATTGGTACCACTGCTTTGCTTATTC
Organism: Calephelis nemesis; assembly: GCA_002245505.1. Lineage (NCBI taxonomy): Eukaryota > Metazoa > Arthropoda > Insecta > Lepidoptera > Riodinidae > Calephelis > Calephelis nemesis. Next base: position 10,358 of record NJDD01010988.1, read on the forward strand.
TTTCCTCCATAATGTCAGTGCTCGCTACTATCTTATACTACTGAAGGATAGGATAAGTGAGAGGTTAACTTACACAAGTGGCCTAAAATTTCAGCCATGTAATATACCAGTAACATTTATGGTGCATATAGGCGATGGGTGTCTCACTACCGAGCACTCGTTTGTTCGCTATCTCAAAACATAAAAACCTTAGTAACAGAATATTCCAGATACTCCAGGATACTGATGCAATTTCCCGTTTGGCAGCGCGCCATCTTTGGTTAAATCATATTGGTTAATTTTAATTGTCGGCATAATTAATTTCACATTTATTTTAATTTTCCTTTTTCAATTGCATACCCTACATATTGGTACATACTGCATATATACTTTATTCTGTTAAGTAAGCCTTTATGTAATTAATGTCTAAATTATGTAATTAATTAATGTATAAAAAAGTATCTTCACGCCCATATCCCCGAAGAGGTAGGCAGAGGTACAACCAAGGCACCCACGACTTAAAGTCACACAATGTGATAGGTGACAAGCCCATCGCCAATCGGGCACATATCCAATTTAGAGCAACATTTTTTTATTAGAAAATTGAAAATAACAAATTTTCTTTTTGTTACCCGACACAGGAATCGAATCCAGGACAGGCAAGTTCAACATCTGGACTGCTAGACCACACGGACGATGAAAAAAGAAATAAACTATAATGTCTGTCCGTCCGAAGATCCGTTTGTTTGCTTTCCGTACTATAAAAAAACCCTACCCAGAAATAAGAATAAAATTCCATATGATCTTAGAGAACATTTAATAATTTTGACATGTCTTGCATTGCGTTTGACATTGACAAATTGTCACATTCCTCCACCTTCGCTTAAATATTTTTATGGAGCCATTTGCCTCAAGAGCTTCAAAATTGCCGTTATTACAGGTTATAAAATTCTTATCCGTATTTTTCCTTTTTGGCACTAAATTAGGGTCTTACGTTAATTTATTTCTCGTGCTTTCAGCATTTTGATAAAGGATATGAAAAATTTTACCATTTATGTCATAATGTAAAAGTTGGTAGACATTTGGACGTTTATAACTAATCGTGCCTCAGCAAAATGGATTGATAATTTTTAGTATTGGAGTATGGTAGTTATGATTTTCTTTCAAAGTTCATTCTTTTTTGACCGCCTCGTTGGTCGAGTGGCTAGCGTAGTCGCCTAACTGCGTCGACGAATCGCAAGGCTCGGGTTCGATTCCCGACGGGGGTAGGCATTTGTGTGATGAACATTTAGATGTCTGCATTTCCGGGTCTGGGTGTTTATTAAATGTATTCTGGTATCTATTTAAGTATTTCTATGTATAAGAATTGTTGACTTACACCCATAACACAAGCGTTTAATTTGCTTACTTTGGGGTTAGATTCAATTTGTGTGACTAGTCCAGGGATATTTATTTATTATTTATTTATTAAACGTTCGTCTAAACTTTTCGTTTCCAAACTTCCAAACGTTTGTAATAGTATCTTAGGTTAATTAAAAAAATAGCCTTTATTCGAACCCGAACATTTAGCTAAAAGAACATCAAATTTCATCAAAATCTGTTAAGCGGTTTGGACGTGAAAGGTTGACAGACACACAGACAGACAGACTTTCGCATCTCCATATTAGTATACTCAGTACACGGCACCAAATATGTAAAAAGTGCAATGTCGGCTAGTAGCTAAGTTGATATAATTTCCAAGTAAGTTACTTACCTAATATTGCAAACCGGAAAACTGCAATTGCGCGACATGATAGTGTCACGTCAGATATA
>NJDD01010988.1:24632-35003 GCA_002245505.1 Calephelis nemesis
ATTTTTTCTCCCGTTTACCTGCGACAAAACCAAAAAAAAACAATATTTTAATTTCTCGTACAAACTGAATGGATGAAACGAAGTTCGCCGAACCGCTAATAATAATTAAAAAAATATATTTTTTATAGATTACTTCGATTGTATAGATAAAAGTACGCTGTTTTTAGTCATTTATTCTTCGTATATATCAAAAAAATTGCAAATGATAAGAAAGAAAAGAAAGAAAACATATTTAATATATAAGATTATTATTGAATATGATATTATTGTAAACTATATAAGATTTCCAACATATTCTACCACATTGTGATGTGCAAATATTTTAATATTTATAAAGTAATTATTTAATTACATACACAATGTTTTAATGTTCATACAAAAAATAATTTTACATTTATTATAAGTAATTTGAATTATAAATTACAAACAATTTTAAAATGAATATAGATGTAACCCTGTCTACCGTAAACTACCACCGTTTCCAAGCCTAGCCAGATAAACAGAATATTTTAAGTGTGCTTAACTCTATATAGGATATTTTCTATCAAGGCTTGCCAACTGTTAGAGGATGCAGAAAAACAAGAGTACACGTAGTATTTTAATTTTTAAAGTAAAAAAAAAAAGTATCTTTACGCCCATATCCCCGAAGAGGTAGGCAGAGGCACCCACGACTAGCCGAAGAAACTAAGTCCCACAATGTGATAGGTGGCAAGCCTATCGCCAACCGGGCATATTTTAAAAGGATATATTTTAGGATTTGTCCTGAGCATCATTTTTTTTACTAGAAATTGGAAAAATCCAATTTTTGTTGCCCCACCCGGGATTCGAACACGGGACCTCATGCAATCAAGTCCAACAACTGAACCGCTAGTAGAAGTTGTTTTAACTGAATTTAAATATAGTGAACAAAATGCTTTAAGCAAAATTTAAAAATGTTTCAATTTCGTAATTGAGACTACTTGGCTTACTTTGTAATGTGAGTTCTGTCCTCGAACACTATACAGTTTATTTTGTAACACTTTTGATGGAAAAAAGCAGGTAACTTCGTAATATAGTTAAAGCACAGTAACAGTGTAAAAAGTGTTGGTCTGGGCTCCTTTGTAGAATAGACCATCTGCCTTCCTTGCCAGGCAGCTCGTAAAAGGCGAGCATAGGCTCACCGTCACTAACACCGTGACATCTGACTAGGTGGTAAAGTTTAGCAACGACGCGATCGGATTGATACCAGCGCCTTACTCATTCCTGCCGCCATAACATCAAGACGTGTTCCGGTTTGGAGGGTAAGGTAGCCGGTAAACTTACTTTTGCTCGAAGCCTAACATCCCGGCCTCAGGTTGGCGACGCACCATTACCACCTTTGATGTCACTAAGCGGCGTGAATTCCTTAACATCAGGAAATCCGCCTGCTTGTTTGCCTTCCAATAATATAAAAAAAAACTTCGATTTCAACTAGTGATATTTAAGTATGTCCACAAAAAATGAGTATTTTCCTCGAGTCTACCATCACGTGAAGATTTGGTGACAATGGAACCACCACGTAAGTACTCTCTTTCAATTAAAAAAAAAGTTTTAAAATCTAAAAAACAACGGAGAAACTATCATTATCTTTCTTTTATGATATTGGAAGGCAAACAAGCAGACGGATTTCCTGATGGTAACAAATTCACGCCGCCTAAAGACACCAAAGGTGGTAATGGTGCGTTGCCAAACTGAAGCCAGGATGTTAGGCCTCAAGCAAAAGTAAGTTTACCGGCCACCTTACCCTCCGAACCGGAACACGTCAACGGCATGCACAGACATTAAAGCGGCAGGAATAGATAAGGCGGTGGTACCAATCCGGGCGAGTTGCTGCGAAACTGTACCACCTAGTAAATCATACTGTATCACCTAGTAAGTCGGTCAAAAAGTACTTGAGGTCGTTAGACACAAACAACAATATGAGGTAATAAATACTCACTACGACAATCGCGAGCACTGCATTCCTACTTCTATAGGGCGGCAGCAGTAGGGAAACATGAGGTGGTGGAACAAACTCGCAAGCCGTTGCAGAACTCTACCACCTTCGGTAGTTAAATATTCAAGCAATCTAACGGATCGATGGTACAATACTACCAGGCCACCCACGACTAGCCGAACACTCTAAGTGGCGCAATGTAATAGGTGGAAGTAGTGGAACATATCCATTTCCGGGCAACATTATCTATACATAGTATAAAGCAAAGTCGCTTTCCGCGTCTGTCTGTATGTATGTATGCTTATATCTTTAAAACTACGCAACGGATTTTGATGCGGTTTTTTTAAATAGGTAGAGTGATTCAAGAGGAAGGTTTTTAAGTATAATAACATGCTTCATATATTAGAGAACCACTGATTATTTCAAGATATCTAATGCGAAGTCGTAAATAAACACATTTTTTTGCGCTTGCATTGCAAACGCTGGCTGAACTCTACGAGATAGATCAAAATAATGTACTAAGTATTGTTTACCTTATAAAGGTCTACAAAAAAGTTAGCGATGGTATATGTTTATCTCTTAGGGTTAGCCTACAATAACCAATTTTTATCCTTTAATTTTTACGAAAAATAATGGCTTATTTACGAAGCGATTTTAAGCAATACAGCATTAATCCTTATCTATTTAAGTATCTTAAATAAATTTAACATTTAATATAGAACAATATCGCCCTTTACAGCATGTAAATTAAACGAATAGTTTCGGAGATATTACAGGTTTAAAATATAGGGACATCGCGGTTGCGGCGGTACCGGCTGGCCGCGGTGCGTGCCTATCCCTACTAATAATAAAAATGCGAAAGTAACTTTGTCTGTCTGTCTGTTACGCTTTCACGCCTAAATCAGTGAACCAATTTTGATGAAATTTGGTACAGAGATAGGATAGACTCTGAGGAACAACATAGGCTACTCTTCATTGCAAACATAAGGAAAAATGGGTAAAAAGAGGGGATGAATGTTCATATGGAAATTCGTCATTTTTAAAGCTGTAACAGTGAAACTTTGTATTTAGACACTTTATGATAAACGAAAGAATATATGCTTTTTTATTACTAGAAGATGAGGGAGAATGGGTAAAAAGAGGTAATGAATGTTCGTATGGAAAATCGTTTTTTTGTTTGAAAGGGTATATTTCAGAGGTGGTCTCATGGTCACCAGGTGAGGATCTGATGATGAAATCCTGGGGAAGTCGATTGAAACTCTAAAAAATGTTGGCAAGAATAGTGTTTTCGTGGATTATGATCACTTGCTAGCATTCGGCAATGGTCACTCCATACTCAGACTCAACAGACTTGCGGAACAGGCTGACCGTTAAGTGTCTTTGAGGGATTTGGAGATATTTTCACAGACGAAAGGGAGAAGATCAGCTAGCGCTCAGCGTCAAGCTCAAAGTAGAATAATTTTCGGAAGGTTTAATAGGAATGTTTTTGTTAATGCAGAATTCATATAATATGACCACACGTTACAGTATAAAAATCCTCCTTTGACATTAATTGGAAAAATGATTAAAAAATGTCAGCATTGTGATCCCTGAAAATTCAAAAATGAAACGCAGGGTTGTGTGAATAGTAAGATATGATTGCTTTTGCTTGGTGAACCAGCTGAGCCGCTAAAGTCTCTTTTATTGTGCAATTCTGATGAATCTCGAAGATTTTTAAGCAATATGCGCAAATGCAATAATTGTTTTCAAATGACGTCGTTTGGAGTAGGTAGACACATCATTATGCCAAGATGTTCTCCCACATTTTTCTGTGCAAGGTCAAATTTATCACAGAATCGGTTCATACTAATATTTAAAAGCTGAAAAGTTTAATGTTATTGCTACAATTTCTAAATGTGAGTTTCTGAAGTTATACCCGAAGGGTTAGTTCTGCCTAACTGCATAACCAGAGCACTAACGACTAGCCGAAGACATTAAGTCCCACAATGTGGTAGATGACTATCCTGTAGCCGGGCACCCATCCAATCCCGGGCAAGTGGCAACGTTACATTTAGTAGAAAATTGAAACTTCACATTTTCTATTTGTTTTTTTTTGTTGCCCGGATCGGAAATAGAACCCAAGATCTCAAGAAGTAATTCCGAAGACGGGCGGTTAGACCTCAGAGACGATATTTATATTTCTAAAATTTCGAAAAAAAATCTGTTAGAGGTTTCCATAACTTGCTATACAGTTTAATTTGCTATACACAATAACGTATTCCTACTATTTATCTGAGGTGAAATTAGAAAAGAGAAAGTGTATGTTCAGTTTTGATGGCAAAATTGCTGAATTGATTTTAATATTTACAAAAAAAATAGATAAAACTTTGGATAGCGATATAGGCTACATTTTATCTTGAAATTTTAACGAGCACTGTTGGAGAGCTAAATATCAAATTAGTAGACTACGCGGGCGAAGCCGACGGTAACAGCTAGTTTATTACAAAACTGAAATTCACAATTTTTTTTGTTGTATGACCCGGGGATCTAACCCGGGACCTGGAGAAGTCAAGTCCGACGTCAGACCGCTAAACCACAGAGGCTATTCTAACTATTCCTAAATATTTTTTTTTATAATTAAACCTCCATACATTTAATACCTCATTACTTAAGAACCATATTGTTTATTCCATCTAAAGAATATTCCTTTTAGCCATCGCTTTTAGCAGTCATAGAAAAGGTATTCCGTAGAACGTATATTTAAATTTAAAAAGAAAAATAATTTAAGCAGCGCTTAACATTTTAGTTTAAAAGCGCTAACCTGTATAATTGATGCTGCCTTTTACTCATCCATTTTGAAAGGGAAAATATACCGGCAGTGCAGTTGTTGGTGCATTTACTGAACATAAAAGAGATCTGAAAAGAGTCTTAGTCGTCTGCTGTTTGAAGCATTAAAAGATTGAAATCATTAATTTGCTGAGGTACAGTTAGCTACGTAAACTTTACGTAATGAATGAATGTATGAATGAATTAAAGGGAATGATTTTTTTTATGTTATCATGAAATACAATTAAACGGTGAATTCTCGTAGATATATAAATACATAGTAACTGGGTGATTGATTTTCTCTTGGATTTTAAAATCTCTGGCTGTGCCCAATCTGAGTTGTGTTATTGGTACAAATTTATTTCTTTTACCAAAGAAAAGGAGTTTCAGTACCTGGTTATTGTAGGTACCCATAATATGTTGTCATTACATAAATACCAAATTCGTTGTGGTAGAGACGAGCACAAGTTAAATTATAGGTATTTACCAACAAAACCACTAGTGACAGAGTGCTGTGCATCAACTTGCCCGGGTGGGATCAACCACCCTACTCATTCCTGCCGCCAGAAAGACTTTTGCCATTAAGTGCTAATAATATTTGTTATGTTCATAATAACTTTTGTTGTATAGTTACATCCCTTTGAAAAATATTTTTCACAGATTAAGTTCAAGTAAAATTGTTTCTTGTTAGGAGTCTTTAGTAAACTGAAGCCGCTCAAATTCATCCCGCGGGATCAGTTGACCATTTTGTATCGGTCAACTGATCCCATTGATATATTTTATGTTTTTTCATGACTTCAAGTTTCAAAAACTATTAGTACATTTGTAATTACCTGTAGGTATATCTACTGTAAAAGCTACTTTTCGATCCATTCACTGTTTTATGTGTGCGACTGTACCCAAGTACCTCTATAATCCGCTTTTCCAACTAGTAATTAACTCGTTTAATCGTCGGACAGCCGATAAAAGTTTTTAATTGACTTTTCGCGCCCTCTCAGCACCTTTGAACTGTTAATCTTGATCCTGTGAAACAGATAATTACTGATTCAACACTCTTGGCGCAAGTTGGAAACAATTAAGAAATGTTTTATGCAGGAGATAGACGATCTTGCATACACTTCGATTTCTAACTTCATTTTAAATGAAAGGTAGCTGGGTAACTAGGGTACGTAAAATAGAAGAAGAGTCCATTTCATGTCCATTAACTCGAATGAACCATGCATGGTCAGAGCAAATGATAAAAAAAACTGTTATAAAACTTAATATTATAGGAACTTATATCAAAAATAGTATCTTCACGGTCATATCCCCGAGGAGGTAGGGAGAGGCACAACCTGGGCACCCACGACTAACCGAAGACACTAAGTCCCACAATGTGATAGGTGGCAAGTCTATCGCCAACCGTGCACATACCCAATGCCAAGCAACATTTCTTCATTAGGAAATTGTAAAAACCAAATTTTCTTTATGTTGCCACACCCGGAATTCGAACCCGGAACTTCATGCAGTCAAGTCCAACACCTGAACCCAATCTAAAAATGGCAATTGCCCAAAGTAAGAACAATAGTGATGTCTTAACTAATTAAACACCTGATCAAACCGCGTTTGCAATTTCACATGATGCAGGTTGCATAATCCCGTGCCTCGTGACCGATGTTAAAAACCAACAGGACACATAGGCAATCCCGGCAATGCTGTTTTACAAGAAAATAGAAAAACACATTTTCTTTTAGTTGCCGACCCGAGGATCGAACCAGAGACCTCATGAAGTCAAGTCCGACACCGAACTGCTAGATATATTTTTTTTTGGGAAATGACTAAAGTTTTGCCAACCTCGCGGTTTTTACAATTTCACCGTACTATCCTGCTGGACCACAGAGGCCATATATAATAGATAAATAGAGGTCAAGTTCAATAGAGTATAGACCAGAGAATACAGCAACAAATGTATAGACCACTAGGCGATATATAATCATTGACCTCTAAGTATATCCTATTTCTATGTACCTATCTTAATATATATAAATCTCATATCACAATGTTTGTCCTCAATGGACTCCTAAACCACTTATCCGATTATAATAAAATTCGCACACCATGTGCAGTTCGATCCAACTTGAGAGATAGGATAGCTTATATCACAATTTATGGTAAAAAAATTACCATCCGAGCGAAGCCGGAACGGGCAGCTAGTATAACATATAAATAGAGGTCAAGTTCAATAGAGAATAGAAAATATAGAGTTCCGATAGAGTATAAACCACAGAGTACAGCAATAAAGGTATAGACCACAAGGCGATAAATGTAAGCATAGCATAATAAAAGAAAATAAATCCGTAGGTATTCACAATTATGTATTCAAATCTCGGGCTTTGTCCCTTGGTGCCAAATTTTGGGAAGGCTCACCTTTTTCTTCATAACAACATCATTAATTTATTATCAAATACCCTAAACGAAAATACATGCTTTAAATTCCTTGAGGCATTACCTGACGCGGAAGATCAACAAAGATACATTTTTCATTAAAAATTACGACATTTTTGGTATTTTGCGTTCTTTTGTGATAAATTCCGAGTTTTACAAACACGTCACGTTTCGTATCAAGGGAGAAAGATTAATGCAAAGACGCGTTACAAAAGGTTTTTGCAATGGAACGAATATCGTGGAATGTCAGCGTTCAGGAAATTAAGCGTGTACCCGCAAAATATCGCCCTCATAATAGATGTCACGGGGAAACCTGCCGTGAATGCGTGCTTTAAATTATTTTTGGAAGGGCACTGAATCTTGGGGAGAAATTTATGTAGCTACTTAAGTAGTCTACTTTTGAACGTGCTTTAATTTTTCTTACAAAAAACTTTATGAAGAAGAGTTGAAACTCGAATTAGAAGGTACAGGATCGTATACAAAGACGGCACATACCTAATCCAGTTTTAAGTATGGTCTAAGGTACGTACCTAAGTCGACCTTCAGCGAACTGACAATAGAATGAAATATATTTTACTAGCGGCCCGCCCCGGCTTCAAACGGTTATACAATATACATGTAAACCTTCCTCTTTAAACACTTTATCTATTAGAAAAACACCGCATCAAAATCCGTTTAGTTTGAAAAATTTAAGCATACAAAGGGACATAGAGACAGAGAAAGCGACTTTGTTTTATACTTTATAGCAGGGGTGGCCAATCGATCGTGGCCAGGCAGAAATCTTAATAGACCAGACTGCGCAATGTGACTACCAACTAGTACAGCATCATCTTGTATCATTTTAACGCTTTTTCGTCACGGTATTTATCCTCTAATCTACGCAGTAAAAACGAAATTAAAAAAGCTCTTCATGGTTTCCAGCTGTCTCGAAATACTGGAAACAATAAGTGAAAACTTAAATGAACAACTATAAAAGATATCGTCTTCTGCGTTGCTTTTAACATGACAACGTCTTAAATTAGGTTGTGGCTCGGAGTCACTCTTGAAGAAGTGTAACGCCCGCTCACGTCTGTTACGATGAGTCACCGAACGAGAGAGAGGCCCGCCGCCTTGCGTCTCTCTCCCACATATTCCACTAAAAAAAAGACGTTGTCACGTAAAATCTTCGCTCGTAAAACCGACTTTACAGGCAACCATTTTTACGCTTCATTACGACGAGTCAACAGATCACCGATACTGCACAATTACTTATTTATTTTTATTCGAATGGTTTTCTAAGATTTCTCGACCAAAAAAGAACTAATATGTAAGTTTGATTTCCTTAAAAGCAAAAACTCGTGTTCTTGATATATTTACGAAATTCAAAGCATATATTTGCCAGATTAAGCTACCCTTGTATAAACTCGTAATGGAGCTCCTGCAATGACAGGTATTCATATTGGTTGTATTAGTATTTGTTGCAAAGACGAAGATTTTCCAGCTTTCATCAGATACTAAGTTCTGAATAAATCATCAACAAGTGCTGGTTAGTAATTAATACATGTTTCGTACGTGTGATGGATATTTTTTTCAAAATTGTTAATTCCATAAAGGGCAGAGCCCTCCAAAGGCAGCTTTTTAAACAACAATTAGATGGGAAGGAGCCAGAATTGGCATTGCAGACGGACCTAAGGTGGTTGCGTCGAACAAAGTTTTTGCAAATATTTTGAGATTTTTTTTGACGAAATAATATAATTTCTTGAAGAAAGGTGTAATAATTTGAAAAAAAAAATTATGTGAGTCAACAGTTACCTGCTTAAAACAAACAAAAAATAAACACCTTTTTAGCATGACAGACGCTCTTACATCGGATTATTTAAGGTTAGCAATTTCCAACTACAAACCTGATTATGCTAAACTAGTGAAAGATACTGCGACACAATGCTCACATTAATATAAAGATAGAACTAAATTTTGATTAAACTTCATCAAGATTTCCATTCCAAAGTATTAAGAAAATTTAAGGAAACAATCTCATATGTGAAACGAAAAGGAACTTTTAAGACTGTTCAATAAAAATATTTTCTGATTGTGTACTAAATACTATGCCGTTTCATTTAATATTTAAAGAAATATGTATGTGGTAGATCGCACAGGGTTTTGCAAGTAAACTGTAGATCTTATGTCTAATCAAGTTGGCCACCCCTGCTATATAGTGATAATAAATTTAGAATATTAGAAAAAATGTTAAAACTGAGTGGCTAAATAAAAAAGTCTAAACAGAATATTTTTAATTTTTTAAAAAAACGTTTTCAAAAAGTTGAAATATTAATTTTTGAAATTGTTTTCTGACATATACCTAGTTTAAGACGTATAGAATATGCGGACGTTGGGTCAGCTGTTATTTTTCTGAACATTCTTTCCGCATGACCAAACCAACAGAGAACACCGTTTCTCATTTTTACACCGGCACTTTCTTTCAATCCCAATCTCTCTCGATCTCACTATTGCGAATGTGATACTAACTAATAACAAAAACTAGCAAACTTTAAAAAATTAGCAAAAAAATCAAGTAGATGGGTACCAACAGCAATCAAAATAGTATAGTGAGACTTCAAGTTCTTCAACTTCCATTGGACAATCTCCCCTATAGGTAGGTGAGTGGTTCAATTCTTCCTCCTTCAAACCTCCTGAGTCGGTATACTATTGTTACGTTTTACATATACACTTACATACATAACTTCTCGCCAAATCCCTTGCGGGGTATGAAGAGAGTATCGAGTGCCGTGACAATCGCAGACCGTTGCAGATCGTTCACATTAATTACCCTTTCCATACAAACACGCCGGTTTTAAAGTCTCTTGACACCACCGTGCGATTAATTTTGTTGTGGTCAAAATTATGGATTTACTAATAAATAGCTTTAATTAATATAAAACTACAATAATGAATCAATATAATAGTTTCTACAATAAGCTGCCCATTGGCATTGGAGATCTAACTATAAATAAGTTTAAAAAATGTATCAAAGCAAATTTTTTTTAAAAAAAAAAGGCTATTATACGGTCTCAGAGTATTTGGAAGATGAACATGCTTGGGGATAGAGGTTTCAATCTCCCACTGCAATTTGTAATGTGATTTGTTGTACCTTTTATTTAAGAAAAGAAAAGAAAATATATTTATTTGCGGAATATGTGTGTTAAGGTTGT
>NJDD01010989.1:0-15162 GCA_002245505.1 Calephelis nemesis
ACAGTCTATGGGCTACCCTATCATCCAAACCGGAATAGGGATACTTTAAATATATCACCAAGAATAGGTAACTCACTGGAGCCCTCTCTATCATGTAATCTTGTTAAGAATGACCCATTTGACATGTGCTTGCCTTTTACTATGCCAGACAGATATAGCCTATTCTATTTCTGGACAAACGTGCAACAGCTCTTTGTGTATAATGCATATTTGAATCAATGGAGCCGGCTGGATCTCCAATATTCATGAAGCCAAGCGCAGTTTGTTATAAGATCGATATGGTTATAAATACCACAGTCCTAAAGAACTCATTCATGTAGGTATTCGGCCCTCGTGACGTTTTACGTCTCATTTGAGAATAGATACACTTTTTATAGTACTTGTACTTTTCCACAACACACTTTATTTAAGACTTCAACTCGACAGACCTTCTGTAGTTAATGCAATTGCCCAAGAAATGCATATTTTTAAAGAATACTAGCTGTTGCTCACGGCGTTGCCTGCGTAGTCTCACAGGAACATTGTTTCTCTGAAACTACTCTATGTGTTTATCCAAGTTACCCCCTACGTGTGTACCAAATTTCATGGAAATCGGCTCAGCAATTTTCGCGTAAAGAACAAACTAAGAAACAGACTTTCGCATATTTTTAACATTAATAGGATATGACTAGCTGACCCAACAGACATTGTTCTGCTACTTTTTTTAATATGATTTTAGTAAAAAATTGGGGTGAGTCACCGTTACCACTTAGGAGTTATGAAAAATAGACAGTAGAAAATTCTCAGACCTATTGAATATGCATTCAAAATAAAGTCAAAATTGGTTCAGGTTTTCAGTGGAGTACGGTAACTTACATTCTGACATGAGAAGATGGAGAAACGAAGCAGCTTTTAGGACCCATAGGAATTGCTGTCATGGCGTTCAATTGAAGTACTATTGGGTTGATAGGCATAGAATATTGGATACTAATACAAAATTTAGCGGTAAACGTTTACTGCAAGCTTCTAAGAGCGCTTAAAGCAAAAAGCAAAAAGCGCTTTTAGTTATCCGTCTAACGTCCGCAGTTAGCTTGTCTAAAATTAACGAGCAACTCCAATCACGTAGCTGTTGGCGACGGAGATGAAGTACACCCACACTGAAACAGAGGTGGCAGGGTCAACTAGAAGACAAAAACAATACCAGGAATCACATATTTCAGACGTAGGTTTGGTTCAGTGCAGTGTTGCCAACTTTACGGATTTCTCGTCGTTTCTGACGGATTAGGATACGTCGAAAACGGGAAAAATGACTTTCTGTAAATACGTCAGTAACAATTTTTAAATTTATGTTAATTCTATAAAAATATTTCGTACAATAGCAACGTAGTCAGTCAATAAGGTGTTTTGTTATAGATAGTAATAAATTCTCCGGTCTATGAACGGGTATGTACATTTAAATTGTAGCTGCTCGGATTTTTCTGTAAAAATGTGGTTTTTCCAATTTTCTAATAAATAATCAGGATAAGAAATGTGCCTGGTTGGCGATAGGCTTGCCATCTATCACATCATAGGACTTAGTGTCTACGGCTAGTCGTGGGTGCCCTGGTTGTGCCTCTGCCTACTTCTTCGGGGATGTGGGCGTATAGATACTTTTTATATAATATTTTAGATTTATGACTCCCCCCGTGTTGGTCCGGGCTCCTTTGCAGAATAGACCATCTGCCTTACTTGCCAGGCAGCTCGTAAAAGGCGAGCATAGGCTTATCATCACTAACACCGTGACATCTGACTAGGTGGTAGAGTTTCGCAGCGACTCGCCCGGATTGGTACCACCGCCTTACCTATTCCTGCCGCCATAACGTCATGACCTGTTCCGGTTCGGAGGATAAGGTAGCCGGTAAACTTACTTTTGCTCGAGGCCTAACACCCTGAGCTCAGGTTGGCAGCGCACCATTACCATCTTTGGTTTCTCTAGGCGGCGTGAATTTCTTACCATCAGGAAATCCGTCTGCTTGTTTGCCTTCCTATCACATAAAAAAAAGACTATGAATGATGAGTATTACTAGGCCATAGACAAATCTGTTATAGGGATGTAACTGCAGCTGTTAACGATATATTAAAAAACTGCAGGTATCACCGATCCATTAAACAGGGGGGTTACCATAAGCTCTTAAAACAGTATTATTTCAATAATAATAGTTGTCATCGGAGAAAGACAACCTTATGACGTATACTATAAAGTTGCTTATAAAGGTGGACATTTAGCAAGATGGAAATAATACTGCTATAAGCATTCATAGTAGGGCCCCTCTTTCCTTCTTCTTTTTCAGAAAGATCTAAGATACCGCACAAAAGATGCAAAACAAATCGCACATACAACGCTTACGCATGTGCGTGGTTTTGATTATAATAAATAACTTAAATCTTTTTAAAGAAAAAAAAATAAATAATTTAAAGTTGAATCTCGTTAGTATTTTTATTTTATGATATTGGAAGGCAAACGAGCAGACTGATTTCCTAATGGTAAGAAATTCACGCCACTTAGAGACACCAAATAGGTAGTGGTGCGTTGCCAACCTGAGGCCAGGGTGTTAGGCCTCGAACAAAGTGAGGATACCGGTTACCTTACCCTTCGAACCGGAACACGTCAACGGCAAGCATTAATGTTATGGCAACAGTAATAGGTAAAGCGGTGGTACCAATCCGAACGGGTCGCTACGAAATTCTACCACCTAGTCAGATGTCACTATGTTAGCGACAGTAAGCCCATGCTTGCCTTTTAAGAGCTGCCTGACAGCTGCAGACTTTTCGCCCTATTGTGACCAGCTTATACTTATTTTTTACATAAAGACTACTTACAGAAAAGATAGCCCACAAGTGCCAACAAAGTTGCTGATCCCGAGAGCCAGTCCATCTCACTAAGTAGGCAATGATCCTTAAACATGCATTCAGCAGCTATTGCGATGATCATAATGAAGCCCAACAGAACCCCGAGGAAGGTGCCCCACACGAATATCTGGATAAAGCCTTCTTCATCCTAAAATATAAAAAACTGTAGAAGAGAGAATTCTGCACATAATAACCATAAATTAAAAATTTATAAAACCCCGACACAAGAACTTAATTTCTCTTTAAAAAGTCAAAATCGGTTTACCTCCCAACTTTAACCCCCACAACTTTTAAATGGCTCAAACGATTTCCATGAAACATGTCTAAGAAGACTTGCATATAGGTTAGCTTTAATACAAAAAAAAAACTAAATTAAATCACTGCATCCGTTCGGGAGTTATGATGCCACAGAGAGACAAACACGTCAAAATTATAACACCCCTCTTTTTGCGTCGGGGGTTAATAAAGGCGACGAAATATAGGTTACAAAATACAGGATACATATTTTTTAATATTTTCAGGATATTTGGTTTGTTTAACTCCTGACAGCGGTTAACTTATTGAACAAACCGTGAATCCTGATAAATTCATCGTGCACTTTATCACGTTTGTTTAAAGATTTCCCGTAGGAAAGTAAAAAATAAAGCCAATTCAGAGACACGCTGTATAATTTAATTTATTTTCTTTTTATTTGAAAGGGATTTACAAGATTTAGGGATTTAAGAGATTTAGGTGGTAAAGTTTCGCAGCGACTCGCCCGGATTGGTACCACCGCCTTAACTATTCCTGCCGCCATAACGTCTAATGCTTGCCGTTGATGTGTTCGGGTTCGGAGGGTAAGGTAGCAGGTAAACTCCCGTACTCCTCCAAAACGACTTGACCGATTCTAATGAACTTTTGTCAGCATATTGAGTAGGTCTGAGACTCGGCCAACATCTATTTTTCATACCCCTAAGTGATGAGGGTGACTCACCTAATTTTTTTTTGATAAAATCACATTAAAAATAAAATGCTCACAAAATGTCATAGAATCGGTGAAGCCGTTTCGGAGGTATTCAATCAGGCACACCGTGACATGAGAATTTTATATATAAGATATACGCGTGTATTTATGGTGGTAATGGGCAGATTTGCATATTAGACGTAACAAACTGGTCTTAAGATAGACTCACACCTATATTATTTACGGTGTTTATTGGGTCACGTCTTGAACTATTTTCGTAACAAATTTCATTATAATCGGCGCAGCAATTAAGCAAAGAGACAAACTTTCGTGTTATAAATGGTAGAAAAGTGCAATTACTCACCGTTAAGGCTCCAAACAGTAAAATCAGTCCTGTGATCATGAATAATATTGACACTATGGAGATACCCTTGGGAGTAAACATTTCTATTTGTTCCAGTGCATCTTGAGGTTCTGTTGCAATATGAAATATCTATATACTATAATCGTTATGCCAAAACTTTGGACCCCTTTTTACTTATAGTTTATGTGTAGGAGAAGTGCAGAACGCTTATATTTTTCAATAACAATGCTTATAAAGAACATTAAATCAATAAATAAAACATTACCCACACTACCATGCATTTGACACACACAAACAAATATATTGACGATAACAGTAAAAGATCACAGATGGCGCATTAAAAAGTTTGGAAAGAAAGTAGTTGGTCTTGAGAAATGAGGATGGCGTTCTTATCAACAAGATATCAAAATTTCTTATGATCGAATTTCGACCATAGGGCGACCTCTAGTTTATATTAATAGCCAAACAAGCATACTGGTTGATGGTAGGAAAAAAACATCGTCTATGTAATACGTAATACTAGCTAAGACGATAGACGTTATCCGGTCTTAATTATGAACATTGATTTTTATATGAATCTTTTGACAATAACTAACACAACAAAAAATAATTATCAAAATTGGTTCCCGCTGTACGCGGGACGCAATGACCTCGGAAAATGTAGATTAATTTTTATACATATAGGTACTGTAAGTCTAACTGACCCTGCAGATGTTGTTATGCTATTTAAAATTTTCAAAATGTGATTTTAGTATAAAAATAATTGGGGTAAGTCACCCCTATCACTTAGGGTTATGAAAAATAGATGTTGGCCGATGCTCAGACCTCCTCAATATGCTTCCAATGTTTGTTGAGAATCGATCACGCCGTTTCGGAGGAGTACGGGAACGAACATTGTGACAAGATAATTTTACATAATATAAAGTATTATGTTCTATTCTGTTATAATTATTTAGTTTCTAAAAAATACAATTTTTCGAAAACATAATGTAAACGAAAATATTTTCAGCCGACATATATTTGATACTTACTTTTTATTTGTGTTGCGTTTATGATATGTTCCAATCCGTAGCTCGTTTTCTGCTTGACGATGCTCAAGCACACTGCGCCAGTCATCTATGGATATCAATTTATTAGCGATAACTTTACTAACGTCAGCTCGTTACTGACTCTTGTAGTTAAAACCACTTTTATAAATTAATATTCCTGGACAAGTTGCACAAATTGAATCTAACACCAAAATAAGCAAATTACATGCTTATGTTATGGGTGTTAGTCGATTTTTATACGTACATACTTAAATAGATACCTAAATAAATATAATAAACACCCAGAACCGGAAACGCAGACATCTTAATGTTAATCACACAAATGCCTGCCCCCGTCGGGAATCGAACTCGAGCCTCGCTGTTGATCGGTGTAGTTAGATGTGTACGCTAGCCACTCGATTAACTAGGCGGTCCATTTTATGGTGCAGCAGTTAAGAGAATAGTCTTTAAAATTATTAAAACAACTTGTGATCGATTAACAAAGTGATGTTCTAACTGCCAGTGCCCACGGTTGCACACCGACGACAGTGTTGCGACAGCGGCTTCTAAGTTCAAACACTGACGTCATAACCTAGACTGGACTAGACTAAAACCAATACGAAACGAGCAACTAAAAACTAAAATCTTACAAATGTCGTATTGTTGTCTACTAAAATGTCTATATAACAAACTCATTTCAATTCGCTTCTATTTCGAATTGGAATCAGTCCACCTTGGTTTTTGGATAAGACAGCGAACAAGCCCTAATTGTAATAGACAACCTTGACCTATAGACACTATATATGTTATAGTTGCCTCTCTCTACAGTTGGCGACGTGTAAGGCATAATATAAGTCTCATAATATAGGTCTAGTGCTGTCCTACCAAGTTCTCATAAAATGCGAGCTTTGGTTTTATGTCACTAATGCGGTGAATATACTAGGTGGTAGAGATCTGCGATGACTGGTCCATATTGGCACCACCGCATAACCTAGGGTTGCAGGTTTAATTCCTGTCTGTGTTTAAATTTACTTCATCTATTATCACGTGCACGAAAAAAATACTATCATTCAAATACTTTTCTAGTTTTGTTTAGGTAGCTATTAACATTACTCACAATAGCCAAAACCGATATAAGAACCATTGCAAGTCTGAGCGAAAAAATAAAGCAGCAGTTGCCAACATCTGGAAATATGTCACACATTTCTAAAACACGTAAATTTCACATAAATATTGAATACAATTTCATCGAATATTTCGCTTGAAAATGTCAACAGAACTTCAATTGATTTCAATGTTTGCCTATAATATTGTCATTGTCAATCAAATTCTACTTTTATGACTTCAAATGGCAACTCAAATCATTTTCACAGAATGTTATTTTCCCGTATTTTAAACTTGATTAGGAAAGGACTGTAGGAAGTTAACACTGTGACACAGTACAAATATAGACAGTATGGAAACTAAGTAGTAGTTGATAAAATACACATTAAACTGCGTTGAAGCAATACGGTTTTCATTTTTTTTAATAAACGATTTTACAATAACTACTTAGCTTACAAGTAGTATAAGTAGACAATCGCTTGGCGTCAGTTAATCACTTTAAAATATGTTTACGCTGGTGTCATTTTTAAAAAAACAGCGTAAACAAATCACAACGTAACCACTTGTGTTCAGGCGGTTGTTTGTATGAGACTGCCATTTCGAACATTAAGTACAAATGTTCGAAACGACTTTTCCATACTGTTTCATATTTGTACTGTGGTGTTAGGTCCGCCCCATGTATCCGGAATTTCGAATGAAATTCCGTTTCAAAAGAATTTAGAACGTAGCAAATTCATACAAGTATGAATGAATACATACCTACCACATACATCAGTAAATTTTAAAACGAAATTTGCCATGAGCCAAGTTTCGTTTCAAGTTCTTGAAATAGAATTTAATTTCGTGACAAAATTCCAAACGTAGGTATGTGGCTGGCCCATGTGGACAGTTACTTTACTCTTTGGGCGAGCCATACAAGGTGGATTACGTATCCTTGTTACCGCGAACGACTGCCTTCCGTCGACGAGTTAAAACAGTCTATACCCTTCTGATGAAACATATGAAAAAATGGGGTTTATTAATAAGAGCATTATATTGTATTGTGGTGACTCCATGGTCGTCATGATTAAGAAAATCACAGACTGTGGAAAGCAGTGTAGAAGAGACAGCTAGCTAGCTACAAATTCGTAGCCGTGAAGCGTAGAAGCGTAGCTACGTAGCTAGTTCAATCATCTGTCGTCGACTACAAAGAAGTTAAATATTATTAATCTAAGACTGACTGAAAATTTTTCTTGTATTAGTACTACTGATTTAAATTATGCGCTTCGGCCTTACACTTTTTGCACTTAACACTTTTATTTTGAAATTGGCTGACCTAATTCAAATTTAAGCGGAATGATTAATTATGTAATATATATCTATATTATCATCTTTGAAATACATTCGGATTTCCGAAACTTGACAAATATAGCTGAAGCGCATAATTTAAATAGTACTACTACTGTACTTTATTTCTTACTTATCTTCACGCCTAGTCCCTCGCGCGGTAGGCGGAGTCGTGATCCTTGCAGATCTGCCTAGCTTCCTCCACAATCATTACTCTTTTCATACTTTATTACTCGAATCATAATCAAAACTCTGATTTATATTACTTCCGATAGTCTTCTAAAACATATTTTTTGGAAAGATATTTTTAACAAACGAATTTATAATGGAGACACCAAATTAAAAATACCTAAGTCGCTTTAAGATTGTCTAGTCTTCTATTATAGACATCTTTTTCAAATAAGAAAAACACCATTTAAACTTTGAAGAAGTTCGCCAGTTTATTATTTAATATACCAACGGGGCACACATCCAGTCCCGGGCAACTTAATCTTTGTTAGATATTTGATTATACACAATTTTCTTGCCCAAACCGGAATCGGACGGGACCTCAAAAAGTCAAGTCCGACGCCGGACCGCAAGACCACAGAGGCAATACAGTTTACTTTGCAATAAAATAAAAAAAAATCATGCAAATGCAAATTTCACAATGGAGGATCGCGACATATCAACGAGTTGGGTAATAAAATTTAAAGATGTGATTGTTAACAAGCTGAAGCACTATATGGAAAAAAGAGTAGCATGATATAGAAAACCAGTTTATTGCTAGAATCGAAGGACCGCCAAAATCGGAAAAATCTTGGAATTCATTGTATTTAAACTTGTTTAAATTCTTCTTCTAGTTGTAATCCTATGAACTCAACCAAAAACATTTATCAATAACAAGTGCTTACCCTTTTTTGCCCCTCTATCAAAGGATCTGAGCTTTCAGTTCAATGTCCCTGGTCTTAAGTTATTCGGCAAACTCGAACTATCTATCTTTGCATCAGGTATATTGAACGTAGGAATAGGGCTGCCACTACTTCTCAGTAGTAGGAAAATAAACAAAAAAAATTATTCAGATGAATTAGGAACTCGTTCATTAATGACAGTAAATATAAAGTGGAGATATTTAAGATATTTTATTTCTATCAACAAAACAAGCAATGTAAAAGAGCCCTTAAGCACCAAGTCTTCGAAGTAGTTATGCCATCAAGTCGCCTCGTGTCAAAATCTTCAAGGACATTCGGAGACTGTTTGTCACGATTATGAAGTAGATGGTAACTGAAATAAAAAAGCTTTTGTTTTGATCTTGTAAACAATGTAATAAAACTAACTGTTGCTCATTGAGTTGCCCGCGTGATTAATGATGCCTTGACATTTTTTTGGGATAAAATATATCCTATGTGTGAATCCAAGTGCCAACATTTAACTGTAAGTTAGCTTCTAACTCGGGTTATATCACTATATTTAAATGTGAGTGCTAAATTTCATGTAAATCGGTTCAGCAGTTTTTGCGTATTAAGGAGAAACAAACAAACATTCAAACTTTCGCATTTATAATATTAGTAGGATACCTATTAATGATTCCGAGCGAATGCGAAACTCTGAATGATATTGCAATCACTCATCCTCACTCATACCTGCCGCCAGAACATCAGTGCTAGTCATTGTCGTGTCACGGTTGAACAGTAGGATTGCAGGAAAACCTGAAGCTTAATATCCTCAGATGGAAACGTATCATTACCACCTTCAATGTCTATAGGCGACATTTAGTTCTAACCTGAGGAGATTGGTTTCTTAATTTATCATTCAAACTCACAAATAAGTATTTATTAGTGTACACATGGAAGAAATGACAAATTTTCCTAACGTCATTTTTACTTAAAACTATGAAGTTTAGACTTTAAAGAATTATCGCTACAATATTTAGCGAGACAGATATATAATAGTGGATCATTCCTCAATGCACGTAGTATCTATATAATTAATACGTGGTTATATGCCAAAACTTTGGACCCCTTTTTACGAAAATTGCGCAAATGCAGGAGCATAAAATTTGGCACACTTACAGTTTGTGTGTAGGAAAATTGCAGAACGTTAATATTTTTCTACAATAATGCTAAGAAAGTACATTAAAATCAATAAATAAAACATTACCCACACTACCATGCATTTGACACACACCAATAAATATATTGATGATAACGATAAAAGATCACAGATGGCGCACTAAAAAGTTTGGAAACAAAGTGGTTGGTCTTGAGAAATGAAGTTGGCGTTTTTATCAACAAGATATTAAAATTTGTTATGGTCGAATTCCGACCAACGGGCGACCACTAGTGTGGATAAAAAAGCTTAATGTTCCAACTTCAGATCAGCAACACACCACCTTTGTGACATTTAATTTCTGCAAACGACATGTATTTAATTCCACCAGGATTCCATTTGATTACCATCAAATCTTACAAAAAGAGAAACATTTAGAATAAAGAAACTTACTTACATAACAAAGATGCAAACATTAAGATGATTAACGTTACACCAGCCATTAAGCAGTTGGAATGAATGAAAAAACAGAACATCGCCAAGATGAAGAACAGTACAAAAACAGTGCAACAGTACACCACTGCTCCCCACTGGTATATCTCTATTAAGATGGGTACATTCTGAAACATAAATACTACCCGTCTTACGAAAATAACATTTAAACACTTTTTGAAAATATGTAAAAACACTGTCTAAAATTTTATTAATTTCTTTGCCAATAATCTTTTGTTGTTTTTTTTTTCAAATAACATAAAAAGGCAAGCAAGCAGATGCATTTTCTGATGGCAAACACGCCGCCTATAGACACCAAAGGTAGAAATGGCGCATTGCCAACCTGACGTCAAGATGTTAGGGATCCTGCAAAAACCTTACCCTCCAAACTGGAACACGTCAACGGCAAGCTCTGAAATAATGGAAGCAGGAATAGGTAAGTCGGTGATACCAATCCGAGCGAATCACTGCGAAACTCTAGCACCTAGACTAGTAGACGCTTAAAATTTTCACAGATTATTTAATTGTATATTACCTTTCAAAATAAACTCCCATACAACAAACGTAATCTATATATATATATATATATATAAAATATAGTGGTGTTAGTTACACTATTTATAACTCAAGAACGGCTACACCAATTAGGTTGAAAATTGGTAGGGAGGTAACTTAAAACCGGGAGAAGGACATAGGAAACTTTTTATCCTGTTCAATTGTGAGGAAACTGGAAAAACAACATTTTAATTTTTCCCATACAAACTGAATGGGAGGAACGAAGTTCGCGGGAACAGCTAGTTTTTAATAGATTGATGAAAGTACGGCACCCTTAATGCGCGAGTTTGACTCGCATTTGGCCGGTTTTTATGCATAGACAAAGACATGACCAAACGTCCAAGCCTGATTGAACATATGTGTCGATACGTCTGGTAACACTGACCACTACATTCCAGCTCAAATTACTGCGGTCTGGGCAAAGTGCCGTAAACTGACAGTTGGTGTTTGTGACCACAAAATGTCTGTTTATATAAAACTAACTTTATGTTTGTTCTTTAACCTTTTATTCAAAAGAGTCAAAATTAACGACTGGTTGAAATATAGTACAAGTTTATTTATTTCTATTAAGCTTTGATTTTGACCCTACTACGATTATTCGTTATGGATAAAAATAATAATAATAATAAATTATCTTTATTTCACGTAAACCTACAAGAGGCACCTGTGACACGTCGGAACGCGGCCGCCATAGAATAATATAGCCAGAGGGCGGCCGCACACTGAGAAGATCCGGCAAGAAACTCGGCGTGCTTTTTTTCTTATTTCAAAATATGTTGTAATGATACATTATATTTATAAGAGATTGGCAAGAGGAGCAATTAATCATAAGCCGTCTTATCATCTAAATATTCAGCAATGTTATAATAATCCTTTTCATTTAAATTACATTTGACACATTTCTTAAATTTATTAATTGGAAATTCTTTCATATAATTGGGAAGTTTATTGTAGAACTGTATACATTGGCCCATGAAAGAATAGCTTACTCTGTGGAGACGAGACACTTGTACAGCAAAATTATTTTTATTTCTTGTATTGACACAGTGTATATCACAATTTGTTTTAAATGAACTTGAATTTCTGTAAGCATACATTAAATTTTCAATATACAAAATTTAAAATGGAATTAAAGACATGGTTATGTGAAAATGCTTTTATGACATAAATGAATATCTAACTACATAATTACAATGTTTATATCTTTTTATTAATTTGACATTTATTTTATTCACATTCGTTTTAGCATTAGGACATAATTTTTTATATTTTTATTATTATTGGAATTTAATATATTAATCATGACTTAAATATACTAGTAAATGTAATTAATTTGAAAAATAAATTTTAATTTAATGATGGAATAATTTTATATACTTAATGAATAATATAAGTTATATAAAATATTTGCATGCCAACTATTTGGTAAAATAAGATTAAGACTTAAGAGCTTGTTTAGTATATAAGATCCTCCTTACCCTATTTGCGCAAATAAATGTTATTATTATTATTATTTCAAAAGATATACTGGGATGCTACAGTTTGATTTTAAATTTTTTTGAACTTTACTCTCAGGAAAACTATTGAGCCTAGGTTTTTTGCCTTTTATTAATTGCCCTTATAGCTCTCTCTTTTATAATATAAAATATATATTATTTACTTCGGCAGAACTCTCCTAGAGAAGAATTATATACGACATGATGCTGTGAAAGTAACTAAAATAAAACATCCTAGCGGTTTCAACATCAATTAACTGTCTCATTATATAACACCGTAGGACCCACCCGGGTGGTCTTTGGTTTCAGATAATTTATGGACACCCCAGTACAATAACGAAGAAAGCATGTTACGAATTACGATCAACGTAGTTTACGATAGTTGCAAAAAATTACGACCTAAATTATGGCCCCAAATAAATTATTTAACTTTTATGTACGTATATAAATTTTCATAAGATAAACTGTGTACAGTGAAGATATTTATAAACAAAATAAGAGAACACTTTCTTCGTTTTTGAAGTTATGATGTAAATTCAAAAATGAAGAAAGTGTTCTGTTTGTGCTAATTTTTTTATATACAAGAGAAGGCAAACTAGCAAGTGAGTCACCTGATGGAAAATTATCATCGCCGCCCACGGACATCCGCAACACCAGGAGTATCACAGATGCGTTGCCAACCTTTAAGGAATGAGTACGCTCTTTTCTTGAAGGTCCCTAAGTCATAATTATTTGGGAATACCGCCTTCGGTAGCTAATTCCACAAAGGTGTTGTGCGAGATAAAAAATTTCTTCGGAATCGCACAGTTTTAGAACGCTACGCGTCAGGATGATGGGCATGATACTATAAACTCTGTCTCGAAGTCCGAAGATGGAAATCAGCGGCTGGAATTACACCAAACAACTCCTCAGAATGTTACCCCTGATAGATGCGGTAGAAAACATTGAGGGAACCAACATTTCTACGCAGCGCCAAGGAATCAAGCCGATTGATAATTTGTTACTGCAAGAACGACCAAACATAGTCGTACAGTTTATCCCTCTTACCTAACAAATGTCCGGGAGTAAGAGAAAGTAACTAATTTAACGCTTTTATTAGCCATTATACACTCGAGAGCAAGTAATTAGGGTCGGTTAAAAAAACCTGAATATGTCTAAAATAAATACATAATTCCTAACAAAATAAACTGTGTTTGATTCAAAATATAATGCTTTTTCAAATGATATAATGATATATTTTGGTTTCTATCAATTCCTGGCATAAAACATACTAAAAATAAAAATGAGTGTGTTTAAAAGACAGTACAACGTCTTCCATGCATCAGTTTTTAACTTCGTTGTTAATATGATGTAATAACAGTATAAATAAGCCGTGTCTGAGTTTCAATCTCCATCAGCTAATTCATCATTATGTCAATTACACTTGAAGAGTGCACCAGAATCCTTACATTTCTAGAAACAGGGCGAAGTCAAGATGGTACGATAGTCAGCTAGGATTGTCAGTATGTCACTACCGGCTCTAATTTGCGGAGGCCAGAAGCAAAGTCCAGGATAAGGTGGACCTCGATCTGCTGCAAGGAGAGAAGATTGCTATTTGGAGAAAACAATGCTCAGGAATCATTTTTTAACGGCAACTTCACTGAAGCAAATTTCTATCCATGCACTTAGATTGCTCACTCCAAGGAGTAATCTAAGTGCATGGACAGTCAGAAGGCAGCTTGCTAAAGCCAATTTAAGCTTCTTCGAACCGCAAATGGTCCTTAATTAGAGCGTCAGCATTATGTATCAAGACTCAGATATACACGGGACCACTTCGATTGGACTGTTGAAGGTTGAGCAAGAGTAATGTTCACAGATGGATCAAGATTCATGCTCTACAAACATGACTTAAGGGGAAAAGTCTACACAAGGCCAGGAGAGCAATTCAAGCAAGAACGCATCAGAAAGTACCTACCATAATATGGTGGTGGTACTTTAATCTGTACACGTATGGGCTGGCATTCCTTCACAAAATCGTACGAAGCTGGTGCTCATTGAAAATGGGACTTTAACTAGACAAAAGATACGTGGAATATATCCTTTATGAGCATGTCGGTCCATTTATCCTTGTTAGCGAATACAATATTTTTTACACTATTGTACATCTTAAATATAGTGTACTTATCATAAGGAAATATGATGCGTGTGGTTGATATCGGCCCGAAAAAAATATAGGGCCTCAACTTCTATGTCAAATTTAAAAGACAAGTTGTGGATGTTATAAAGCGGTCCTACGCCGAGGCAATCGACAGACACCTTAGATGTTACTAGCGCGCCGCATTTTATGGCCAGGATCTTATGTCACTTTTGCAAGCGTATCAGCTACCCTACCTATTAAAATAGAACGCGAAAAGGCAGTTGAATTGTTGCACAAGCCCTACTAACAAATTATACTACTTCACACAGATGCTACTCCCCATACACCTGTCCACCTTTACCTAGTTATACTGCACTAGTTGAATAAGCCAGTAACTTAATAATTACTAAATTACCATAAGCGAGCGATGGGTTCATTACATTCCGACTCCGAAGATTTTCAAATTCCGACAGATCACGAGAATTCTTTACCACCTACCCAAAGTCACGTTGTTATAAAAAAAACGAGCCAACACTCGTCTTTTAAATAAATAATAAACACCCCTATACAAGTTACACGAATGGAATCTAACCCCAAAGTAACAAATTATACGCTTTTGTTATGGGTGTAAGACAACGATTCTAATACATATACATATTTAAATAGACACCTGAATAAATTTAATAAACACCCAGACCCAGAAATGCAGACATCTAAATGTTCATCACACAAATGCCTGCCCCGTCCCGAACCCGAGCCTCGCGGTTGGTCGATGTAGTGAGGCGTGTACGCTAGCCACTTGACCAACGAGGGTACAAAAGTTGAAGCTGTTAAATAGAAAA
>NJDD01010999.1:0-21225 GCA_002245505.1 Calephelis nemesis
GCCACGTGAGACGGCGAGATCTCACTAAGAAAATTGTCCCAACGTTCGTTAGTGTGCCCGGACTACTAACAATAGGCGATACGTAATCTGATATGACTAGCGGCGACAGCGCCCATCTGAAATAGAACGAAAGGACTCGTGTTATGATTACGTTGTACTCATTGTATTCTTTTAATATCTTCCTGAACTAGGACACTATAATGTATCGTCACTTGCCGGCTTTATTTCGTCAAAATGATGACGAACGTGCTTACGATTGATTAATAACGTAACCGTATGATTTCCATCGAGTTTTATTATTTTATAAGGACCTTTCCACACTGGGGACAAGGCCTTATTTTGCTTATGGTGGCAACGGACATACACCATATCGCCAGCTTTATATGTAATTGGTTTTGTTCGAACGTCATAATAATGTTTAGATTTTTCTTTAGGCATTTGAATGTTTTGTAAAGCCTTTTAGCGGCTATAATAAAGACGATGATTTAATGCTCGGATGTAATCTGTATATGTATTGTTATCGAGAACGTCTATGCTAGATGGTAAATAGGGCTTATAGCCGAATAAATGTTCTAATGGGGAGTAACCTGTCGTACTATGTACATTTGAGTTATATGCTATCATAGCACTTGCGATGTAGAGGTCCCAAGTGTTTTGATTTTCACCTATATAGGATCTCAGATATTCCCGCATGTCTGATGTCTATGTGGTGACGCAAAAATATGCTTAATGCCAAATAATTTACCTAGTTGCTCAAAAAGTTCTGAGCAAAAGTTTGTGCCTTGGTCTGAGATTATCATTTTAGGTATTCCTATGTGTGAAATATAATTTACAAAAGTTTTAGCTGTATCTTCAGCAAAACAAGATTTCATAGGATAAGCTTGTGAGTACTTAGTAAGGTCGTCTTGCAAGGTAAGTAAAAATTTATAATTATATTCATATGTTTCAGCTAACGGACCGACGACTTCCAAATAGATTTTTTCATTTATCATTAGGTCGCGATGCTGTGGAAGTGATTATCATTGGAGCCCGATTAGTTTGGCGTAAAGGTTTATTAATTTGACATGAGTGGCAATTTTTTACATAGTCTTCGATATCTTGCCTCATGTTTTTCCACCAAAATTGAGATTTTATTCTTTCTAGCATACGCGTAGCACCTGGATGTCCAGCCACAGGTGAGTTTTCTTTGTCTTTTAAGATTTGCTTAACTTCGCTAGGTGTCGGGTATTTTATACAATTATGATAAATGTGAATTTTAATGTTAGTCGTGTGGGAAAGAAACCAAATGATATTATATATATTTGTAATCGAAGGTTTAGAGGATGGATCTATAAAGTCTGGTATTTTTATCTCTTTCTCTTCGGGATACCAGTATTTTATCATATCTCGATAATCGCGAAGAACATTGAATATATCTTTGTAAGTTGTTTCGTCAAAATGATTTAACTTAATGAACAGATGTGTGAATACATGGTTATCATTAGAAGTTGAATAGTGTGTATGAAGTTCACGCTCGATATTTCGGATGTTAGGCTAACTAGTAGATGCGTCTATGATTTCGCTACAATAAGGAATAGAGTCGTCTAAATCGACCGATGTTGGGTAGGCGATTAGTTTTATTTTAGTTTTTAATAAACTTTCGTTATGTTCTTGAATTACGGTGTCGAAAGTAACACCTGGTTGTTTTGAGATTTGAAGAAATTGTTCGTAAGTTTCAGATATTGACGGAAGATTGTGGGGTTCGATGTCACTTCCGGGTGACAACGTGGGGTTACATAATATCGAATTATCAGTAGTGTTTTCATCTAAGGCGAGTACTGGGTAGTGAGATAATGCGTCAGCGTTTGCGTTTAATTTTTCTTTTTTATATATGATTTCATAATCATATTCCTCTAGTTTAAGGCGCCACCTAATGAATCTAGATTCGGGGTCTTTGACGCTAAACAACCACACTAATGGTTTATGGTCTGTTATGATTTTAAAGTTACGGCCATACAACCTTTATTAAGGGACCATGACGTATATGAGATAGGTTTATCCTTGCCTATGTCTCCTTGTGATAGTACAGCACTCACCGCGTAAGCGTCGGTAGTTAATAAAAAAGGTTGATTGAAATCGGGATTCTGGAGTAGCGGTGCTGACGTTAATTTCTCTTTAAAATTAGTAAAAGCTAATTCTTGTTCGTGAGACCACTTAAATATTGCATCTTTTTTCAAAAGAAATGTCAAAGGTTTTGTAATTTGGGAAAAGTTATTTATAAATCGTCGATAGAATCCGGCTAAGCCTAAGAAAGATTTTATATCTTTTGGATTTTTGGGGGTTGGGAATTGAGTTACGGCCTTGATTTTGTCTGGATTTGGACAGACACCCTTGTCTGTGATTATGTGACCTAGATAACCGACTTCGTGTCTGAGAAACTCGCACTTGTCGGGTTGTAATTTTAAATTAAATTTTCGTAAACGATCAGAGACTAATTTAAGTTTTAAGATATGACTTGGGAGGTCGTGACTATAGACTATTGTGTCATCTAAGTAAATGTAGGCGTGCAACCCTTGGAGACCTGAGAGGACTGTACTCATCAGTCTCTAGAATGTGGCAGGGGCCTTTTTCAGCCCAAAAGGCATTCTGGTGAATTTGTAGTGCCCAGAGGAAGGAAGGGAGGGAGGAAGAAGAAAGGGAGTGGTAGAAGCATACCTATCTAAGAAACGGGAATACGAATTGGAAGCATCGAAATCTCAAATAGAAAGCTGGAAGGAGTTCTGTCAAAAACAAGACCGAGAAAGCGTATGGGATGGAATATACAGGGTAATTGGCCGGACGAAAAAGAGGGAAGAAGATGTACCACTAGAAAGAGACGGCAGAAATTTGAATCCCAAGGAGTCGATTTTGCTGCTTGGGGATACATTCTACTCAGAGGACTGCCAGGACAATGAAAACGAAGAACATCAGCCTGTTAGGCTCGTAGCAGATGCAGTCAATAAAACTACCAATGAAGACGATCAAATTGACCCGCCTTTTACCATGTATGAACTTAAGACTGCACTTTCAACATTCAATCCCAAAAAAGCTCCCAGTGCCGATGGACTAACATCGGACATCTGCAACAGGGCTATTGACAGCAATCCCCAGCTCTTCTTAACGATTTTAAATAAATGTCTGGAACTACACTACTTCCCAAAATTGTGGAAAAAAGCTACAGTCATCATTCTGAGGAAGCCAGGCAAAGATGACTATCGACCTCCTAAGTCTTACAGACCAATCGGCCTTCTACCCGTTCTGGGCAAGATATTAGAAAAGATGGTCATGAAAAGAATAAAACACCACATCCTACCCAGAATGAGTACCCGACAGTACGGGTTCATGCCCCAGAGAAGCACCGAAGACTCCCTCTATGACCTAATGAAGCATTTAAAGTCTAAACTAAATGAAAAGAAAATAACAACCATAGTTTCATTGGATATAGAGGGAGCATTCGATAGTGCCTGGTGGCCCAAGATCAGGACTAGACTGGCGGAGGAAAACTGCCCGAAAAACTTAAGGAGACTCATAGATAGTTATCTCAGGGATAGATGGGTCACGATACGCTATGCTGGAGAAAGCCACAGTAGACCAACACACAAGGGATGTGTGCAAGGTTCAATTGGCGGTCCCTTGCTGTGGAACATCCTGTTAGACCCGTTACTTAAGGGACTCGAGATCGGAAGTCACTATGCACAAGCCTTCGCCGATGACATTGTACTGGTCTTTGATGGTGACAACGCTGCTGAAATCGAACGAACTGCAAATAAGGCCCTTCAGTATGTTCGGAACTGGGGAGTTGATAATAAACTTAAATTTGCGCCAAGTAAAACGAAAGCTATGACCATCACTAGAAAATTAAAATATGATGACCCCAAACTTTCTATGGGAGGGACACCAATCAAATCCACTCAAACAATCAAATTACTTGGATTGACAATTGACAGCAGACTCACCTTCAATGCCCACATAGAGAGTGTATGCAAAAAGGCTATAGCAATTTATAAACAGCTGACAAGAGCGGCCAAAATAACCTGGGGACTTCATCCGGAAGTCCTAAGGATTATTTATGTGGCGGTTGTAGAGCCAATACTGCTATACGCTGCGAGTGCATGGGCATCGTCAGCCAGTAAGATATGCACAAGGAAAAAACTGGAAGCTGTGCAAAGGGGATTCCTACAAAAGATCTGTAAGGCATACCGGACAGTGTCACTCCACTCCAACCTAATTTTAACCGGTATACTACCAATAGATTTAAGAGTACGCGAAATGGCATCCCTGTACGAAGCAAAAAAGGGTATTGCATTGAACGAACTCAAAGGAAGAGATGTTGAGCAAAACGCTTCTCCAGCTAGCGCACCACATCTAGCTGAACAAATTTGCCTGGAGATCAAACACCTGGAAGACCAACAGCAATATGAGGAATGTAAAAAATTTGCACTACGATTCTTCACAGACGGCAGCAAGATTGGCGGCCGTGTTGGGGCCTCGGTATCAGTATGGAATGTCGAGGCCGAAACAAAGGCCGTCAAGCTTAGCATGCCTTCATATTGCACAGTATACCAGGCGGAACTCCTGGCAATTTGCGAAGCAACAAAATTAGCCCTACGAAGGCATGAAACGTCGATGGCTTTTTTGAGTGACTCCATGGCGGCACTCCAAACATTAGTTAAAAACGAATCACACCATCCTCTAGCCATCGAAGCTAGAGAAAATATGCGCCTCTTACTGGGTTCGAATAAAAACGTAGCTCTTTATTGGATAAAGGCACATGTTGGCCTCGATGGAAAAGAACGTGCTGATGAATTGGCAAAGGATGCAGCAAAAAACATGAAAACTAGACCTAAGTATGATCTATGCCCGATCTCCTATGTAAAGACCATTCTTCGGGAAAGATCGGTGAACGAATGGAATAAGAGATATGTAGAAGGAGAAACGGCAAAAATCACAAAAAATTTTCTGCCGCCTACAATATGGTACGTAAAATAAAGCCATTCGGAATTTTAACGCAAGTTTTGACGGGCCATGGTGGATTCTCAGAGTATTTATTCAGATTTAAGTGCAAAGAGAATCCATCATGTGTTTGTCAATCTGATTGCGAAGAGACCTTGATGCACGTACTCCTTGAGTGTCCAATACATGCTGTTGATAGATATAATGTAGAACAATATATAGAGGAAAATTTAAGTGTAGATAATATAAGTAATATAATGTTGAGTAAAAGTAGGGATAGATTTTTAGAATATTGTGTAAATATAGTTAGAAAAGTAAACAATAGAAATAAATAGCATAAGAAATTATATGTTTCTAAAATATTAGCATATATTTTAAGTAAGCATATAAAAAGCTAAGTAAAATAGAATAAGAAAAACATTGTACCAAACACCATAAAGAAATCTAGATGCGTCCAATTTATTTACCCTAATAATATAAACAAATAGGCAGTACATATAGTTAGGCGGAACTCCCATCCGATACAGAAAGAAAGAGAATGGAACGACAGAAAGAATCAGTATGAGGAATGATAGTACGAGAAGCATAAATGCGAGAACTGGTATGAAAGAGACTAGTAGAACCAAAGTCTGCGGCGTTGACGCCGGAGGTATATAGAAAAAAAAAAAGGCGAAACAGAAGGGCGTATGATGTTTTGGTCGAGCATTTTACGAATCTGTGAATCTACCTCTTTCTTGTGGCATTCCGGGAAACGATAAGATTTCACATGAATGGGAGGCGCGTCTCTTGAATCTATGATGTGTTCGATCGCGCTCGTAAATGTGAGAGGTTCGCCTTCCAAATGGAAAATGTCTGTGTAATATGAACAACAATCTAAAAGAGCTTATTTTTCTTCTTGATTTAAGTGTGAGCAGCGAATAAGATTAAGTACTTTTTGGATCCTATCTGAACTAGAGTAGGAAATGGAGTTTATGGATTGTGACGGAATATCGCAAGGATTATTTACTTATTCTAAAGGACATAATTTTACGGCATACTAGTCTTTGATTTCGATGGCTGAGTCGGTAGTGTTTAAAATTGAAACGTTAATTCTTTTATTAGATTTAATTGCGACAATACAATTAGCAAAATAAATAGTATCTTTTAAAGTATGATCTAATAATAAACCTTGATTGTTAGGGTAACGCTCAGGTGTGTAAGCAGATACCGCGCACTCGATTACGGATTCAGAACGAGCGGGAATTATATATGTTGATTGAACATAGCTCATACCTATGGTTTGTCCGCAGAAATTGATTGTTTTGGAATCGTAATTAATGTTAGCTTTAAAATAACCTAGAAAATCACTACCTGTGATGCCGTCATATTCTTAACTCACATCGTCATTAAATATGCGAAATTTATAATTATTTAATATATTGTTGGATAAATAGAAATTAGTTTGAGACGTGCCTAAATACCCTGAACATTGTTCGATATTATTTATTCCTTTTATTTTAACAACTTCGCGAGACAAGACATATTTATTATTTAAGCTAGATTTTTTATAAGACTTATATTCGCACCGGTGTCTATTAGAAAACGTAAAGGACTCATAGAAGATTCAGTTTTTAATGTTATATGAGGCAATAATATTTTTGTAATAAACGATTTTATTTCGTAAATTGGAGTTTTAGCCTCGACTCGATTTTTACTATTCGCGAAACCCTTACCGCTTTTCTAACTAATTGCCAAAATGCCTTAGACCTAGCGTCGCCATCTCAAAAAACCTTATTAAACAAATATATTTTTGCACGTCTAGAAGGCAAAGCCCAAATTGCTTGCTCAAATAAAATTTTTGAAGACTTTAATCAATTAAAATGCTTTCTTAAACAAAATTTTGGCGAAAGAAAACACTATAATCATTTATTACTACATCTGCAGTCCTGTAAACAGCAACTAAACGAATCTGTTTCACAATTCGCTTTACGTGCTAAGAGTTGTCTTACTGACTTACAATCCGAAATATATAATTCGGATTCTCTAAAGAAAGACATATCTGGTCGTATTGCAATGACAGAGGATTTAGCATTGTTCTCGTTCTCTCTAAGATTACACCCGCGTTTAAGTTATAATGTTAGGTGTAGAAGTCCTAAAAATCTAAATGACGCCGTCAATATTGCTCTCGAAGAAGAGAAAATTTAAAATTTTCTAAACAAAACGATCGTCGCGAAACCAAAGTGTAAAACCTGCGGAAAAACAGAGCATACGGAATCCGAATGTTTTAGTAAGGACAGGCGTTCATACTTCATACCCGCCACGCGACTCTTCAAGAACTCCAAAATACAAAATCTTTTAAGACAAATCAATATCAATCTAGTTCGCAAGCTTTTTGTAGATATTGCAAAAAGGATGGTCATGACATAAAATATTGTTATAGGGGAAAATATAGTAATGAAAAACGTAATTCATATAATAATCATTCCAGTGATCATAGCAAGTCCGCGAACGCGCATCACATTACATCGAGCCGCCGTCGCCGCGCATACTGCGTGTATGTGTGCTTGAGTTGTTACGAAGTGGATACAGGACACGAGATCACACTCCGGAGATTAAATTGGTTTATAAAGTTCTTTTGTTTCATTTTCTTCACTGCACTTCAGTTCACTCTTTTTTTACACACTTTTACACACAAAAAAGGGTGAATAATTAATATGGTTTTGGTTCGAACAAACAGGAGCTGTCCTTTATGGCTAGTAATTATTTAAATGAATGGACAATATACAATATATTTTAATTTGTTCACCCAATTTTTGGGCTAATGTTTTGATCAACAATGCAATCATGTGTAATTTAAGTTCTAGCCCTGATGATGCTGTAAAAAGCGAAACCGGTAGGCTATTTATAAAATAATAAAATATAAGTGATACGTAAAACAGTACAAGTGTTTCTTCATTTAAAAATATGAATGCAATCATGTGGATGTAAAAGAATCATATGCATGACATTAAGATGATTTAGGTAGTAGTCCTACCCATCCAACAGTAGACAAAAAAGGGCTAAAATTATTGATGTACCTACCCCTATAGTTCACCAGATATCATACTTTAATTTAAAACTAGCAGTTTCACGCAGCTTCGCCTGCTTAACATGGCTTTTAATGCACCGATTTTGATGAAACAAAACCTATGTCACACAGGGATAATGTATCATTCTAAGGGTGAAAGAATTTTTCATATAGGTCCAGTAATTTCGAAGCCTATTGTAAGTGTGGTCAAAAGTTGGCCTTAAAAACTTCTAGTAGTGTTAGGTATGTGTTAGCGACGCGATAAACACGATAAACTAGCCTTTGCTCGCGGCATCGCTCATGTACTAAAGTATTTTATAATCTATAGCAATCTATAGTAAAAGTTCCTTTTTTGTAGCGAGATTCCTTTATGGACAGTTACTTTACTCTTTGAGCGAGATTACGAATAAAAAATTGGCATATGTCAGTTTCAGATTGGTAATGAAAAATATGTAAAATTTATAAAACAATATGTGCAGTCAGGATTGTTACAAAATAAAAATCCATTTGTTGTGCATTCTGGTTTTACTCGAAAAGACTTCACCCCTGAACCTCTTCAAAGTGGTCCTTCGATCAGGATCTTCATGTTTTATACTCCGCCGTCGAAGAAAAACATGGTGAACACTCGTAGTACGAGTAAAAAGCTGCAAATGGAAACTAAACCGCAAGAAGAGCGGTTTACGCAAGAACTCAGAGTATATATGTTCTGTGCGCAAGAAGTTCCAGAACAAATTTTGACTGCAACAACAAAAAAAAACGACGATAAAACGAAAGATAAATCTCTCGCCGGGAGTGTGGTGAAATCGGAATTATTAGAAGTTAAACCGCCGTCATCAACTACACGGCACTCTGTGAGAACGAGGAGGTCGTCATCATCTTCAGTACAAACCCAAAAACGTAAACTAGAATTGGAAGCAGCCAAGGCTAAGGCACGTATTGATAAGGAGCTTATCGACAAACAATTAGCGGCGGACCTAGCCGAATTAGCCGAACAATACAGTCCACCATCAGGAACATCGAATGTTAGTCGCAGTACCGGTAGCGATATCGAGAGGTGGGTGGAGCGCAGTCAACAGGAACTGGAGTTGCAGCATGCCACTATGCTAGGAAACAACAAAGGCAAGCCGCAACTGTCGGCTCCCGCCGACACAAATGGACTAGTTCAGCAACTAGCAAGCGCACTAGTTGTTGGTGTTGGTCCGGGCTCCTTTGTCGAATAGACCATCTGCCTTCCTTGCCAGGCAGCTCGTAAAAGGCGAGCAAAGGCTCACCGTCACTAACACCGTGAATTCTGACTAGGTGGTAGAGTTTAGCAGCGACTCGCCCGGATTGGTACTACCGCCTTACCTATTCCTGCCGCCATAACGTCATGACGTGTTCCGGTTCGGAGGGTAATGTAGCCGGTAAACTTACTTTTGCTCGAGGCCTAACATCCCGGCCCCAGGTTGGCAACGCACCATTACCACCTTTGGTGTCTCTAGGCGGCGTGAATTTCTTACCATCAGGAAATCCGTCTGCTTGTTTGCCTTTCAACCACCACCACAAGTTGGTAGAATATGTTGAAACGCTTAAATAATTTTGTAACATCTTTGTAACACTCATATTCCGCAAATAAATATTTTTCTTTTCTTTTTCAATATCAAAAAAAAAAAATTGCACATGAGGATTTGGTCACCTCCTCTACCGTACATCAGAACACTAACCTGCTTAGTCGCATAAGCACGCCAAGAGAACTTCCAAATTATAACGGGAACCCATCGGAGTGGCTGCCGTTTAAGCAGGCATATGAAGAATCCACTGAAGTGTGTAATTTTTGAGACAAAGGAAACCTGTGGCGGTTACGTAAATGTTTACGTGGAGCAGCTTACGACGCCGTAGCAGCTCTTCTCATCAGCGCTACTTCACCTTCAGTTGTGATGTCTACATTGGAATTACAGTTTGGAAACGTAGAGATAATCCTATCCTACATTGTAAGTGATATAAAAAAGATAAGCCATTTATCTACAGATTATTATAAAGACAATGTACCATTTTCTATAAAAATAAAAAACTACATAGCGACGGTAGACGCCCTCAGAAGAGAAGAGTTCCTACAAGGAATGGAAGTGGCTAACATCGTGCTGTCAAAATTACCAACCACGCTTCTCTCCAAGTGGGCTGACTATAGTTACCCATTAATTACCGTTAGCTCAGGTCGGCCAAGACTAAATTTACTGTCGGATTTCCCTACCGAAAAGGCAGTAAAACTATCTACCTGTAGTGCAAGTTTATTGAACCCGAAAATAGACAATACAAAACGTAAACAGTATGAAAGAATGAATAATATACAAACTGTTTTACTTAAAGACGAACAAAGTGAAAATAAGAGTCGTTACTGCCATTCTTCAAATCACAATTTAACCGAGTGTAAAAAATTAAAAAAGTCATTACGTAAGGACGGTATTTGTTATAAGTGCTTATTAGCAAACCATCGCAGGGAGACGTGCCCTGCCCCGAGTTGTGATATAAACAATTGTGGACAAGCTCATCACTGGTTACTACATTACGTACCGCGACAAGACGACAGTGTACCCGTGCAAGTGTCGGAAACTGAAATCCCGCCCGAAACAGTGACTCATAAAAATGTTAATAGTTCTGTATTGTCACAGTATTAAGAATTTAGTTCCTGTAAGCATTTACGGTCCGCGCGGCGTCGTCGTAAGTGTGACTGCCTTATTTATGGTGACTGCATTACTAGATGACGGCTCGACTGTGTCGCTGATAAGCGCCTCCCTCGCCGCGCAAGTGTGCGTGGTGCATGGGACAATACTGAGCTTGTGTGTGACACTCAGCTGGTTAACTTTACTATGAGCGGTGCCGACGATAAAACTAAAATAAATAACTGCACCGGCATTGTTGACAGCCTTAATTTACCTAAACAAAACTTAACTTCTATAAATTATAAAAAATTTGAACATCTAAATAATATTAGTCATTATATATGCACAAACCTACAAAAACCACAAGTTTTATTTGGCCAAGATAACCATCACTTGCTCTTACCTTTGGAAACAAAGATGGGTGGATCTTATGAACCCTGTGCCACCCGGATTCCTCTGGGATGGTGCCTGCATGGAAGGGTACCTACTTACTCACCTACACATACATTTGTAGTGCATTCTGGTTTTACTCGAACCCCTTAACCTCTTCTGTATGTGTGTTGAGAAAGTTATGCAAATATCTGTACAAACTATAAGTGTATCTTTCTATATGGAAGTTGTAACAATATGTTGATATATAATATTATCACACTAATAAGTTTTTACCTAAAAGCCAAACTGTTTCACCAAGTTGGTGCAAGGACTGCACGTGAGATTTAGCTCGCTATTCTCCCAAACAAAAGAATCATGATTGGCTCCTCCGAAACATGAATTTACATTTGTGATTTTGTAATCACTGTCACATACCTAAAATGAAAGGACAATCAATACATAATATATTTTTTAAAGCAATAGACGGCAAACAAATACCTAAGTGATTCCCCTGATAGTAAAAGACAGCCACATCCTATAGACAACATAAATGTTGTAGGTGGCATGCTAATACAGTGTGTGACCAAGTTCTCAAGTCTACCGGCTACCCTATCCTCCGAACCGAAACATGACAGTCATTGTTGCATCAGGCGTAAATGAGATGGTGGATCCCTCCCCTAACAAGTTGCTGCACAGCATTCTATCACCAGTGGTTTTGTTGGTAAAGTACCAACACAGGAAATACCAAATTAATTCAGTTAAAATACAGGCATTTGTACATTTAGAGAATGATATTTTTTTCTGCAGACAACACATCTAACAACTCCTGCCAAATTTTGTAAAATATCTAAAACATACATTTACAATTTAATATAACAGAAATCAGAAACCTTATATGCCTTTTGTTATCACTTACTATTGACTAATTAGCTGTCTACCTGATTATGTTGATGGAAAAACAATGTATTTTACTAGAACATAATATGTTCCAGTAATATGGGTGTGTAAGAGCTTAAGTCACTTCAAGGAATATAAATACTCTTTAACAAGATAGCCACTTCTTGTATATAGACACTGCACATGTTTTGCGAGCAATGTGTGGCTACACCGACAGATCTTTGGTATAAACTCGAAGCGTAAAAAAATAGAGCAGTGAGTACCTAAAAAAACTGACCAGCAAAGATCACGAAACTTGATACTTTCTGCATGTCGGCAGGTAAAGGGTAAAGGGTGGTGCTAGTGTGGCCCGATACAGAGCTCTACCACCAACACACAAAAATGAAGCGGGACGAGGATATATTTGACCATTTCTACACTTTGAAAAAGTTTGTTCACGTTGGAAGAATTCACTAAAAATATGTAAAAGACTTTACTACTATTATCAGTGCAATATTTGATATTGATACATTTTCATCAATTTTGTAACTAGTATATCCTTTTTCCCTTGTTAAGCAGGTATGCTTTTGTTATAAAGATTTTGCCGTTTTCCCTGCCTTTTTCAACCTCCCACGGAAAAAAGAGATATTGATAAATTTTAATTTTAATATTTCATTAGGTATGCTTTTATAATAAGCCCATGTATTCCTTACAATGATTAACTGTGAAAATCCAGAAATTATTTTATAAATGAGAAACAGAAGTTACAGAACGAATTAAAGTAAAACATTCATCAGTCATTCATCTTTTTTATTTGTTTTTAAACCCAATTTTCAATGTTAAATTAAAATCCTGCCTACTTAAAATACTGCCTATTTATAATATAATATTAATATTATAAATGCGAAAGTTTGTAAGTTTGCGTGCATGTTTGTTACTCTTTCACGCAAAAACTACGGAACGGATTTTCATTAACTTTGCAGTAATATAGCTTTGACATGAGAATAACATAATAAGTTAAAATATGTAGGGTTTTTTTATAGTTTGGTGATAATATAACGATAACTGTTAAGTAAGTCGGATAAAATCAGCCCACTGAGAGATATATTGGCATGCGCTGCCCTAATCTTTGGAGTTACACAAAGATACCTAATTATTGTAGCATTATTTATCTTAAATAAATCTAAATAAAATTCCGCGACTACATATATGTTAGAGAGGACATGGTTATAAATAATACAACTCGTAATTTTGATTTATTTAATCAGAGTTCCTCACTCTGTTAAAGCTACAATCGAAATGCCCAACCAACTGTGAATGCAACGTTTATATAGGAATGAACAAGCAAGTGACGTTACCGAGACACCTGCACTCGTAAACAGGTACACCGTGCACGTGTTTGTTCTACTAGTACGAGAGCTAGCAACGTCGAAAAAACAGAATTTTAGGTAGGCGAACTCAATGAAGATGTTTCTTGGTTCACGCGGACGAAGTCGCGGGTAACAGCTAGTTATTAATAATGGAGCTACAAATCCGGGAATCGCGACATATGTTACTAAAATTTTCTAACTTTAATACTTTTCGAGTTACAAAACGGAAACACCCTTTTTTTTCTTCTTTTTTTGTTTATAACAATTGTAATTTTTTAGAGCGGGATTGTTCCGAAATTCCAATTACTCAGATTTTTTTTCCGAATCCAAATTACTAACAACCATATTTATACGATTACAAGACTACTAAGATATTTTATTAATTATAATTGTACCTGTTTTATTTTTTACACACTTGATTATTATATTTTTATTTATTTGTTCGAAGTGTAGCTATAGTTAATTGTTTTTTGTACACGATGCCTTCCATTTTATTTTCACAGCTTGAATGTTTTTTGGGTTGGCTGGAAGAAATTTCCTTTGTTAGAGATAAGCTCGCCTTTTGTGCATTTGTAACTTTTCGTTTATTTTAGTTTTTTATGTGCAATAAAGTGTTAAATAAATAAAAAAAAACTTTTTTATTTATTCTCGCTCACTTCTCGACCAGACTATGATCGAACCTTATTTCTATTCTATTTTTAATGACTGGCTTCCAGTCGCACAAATCTTATTTAATAAGAGATTTTTTCAATTTCAGTTTATTCAATTTTCTGTGATAGATGGCTAAGTCCGTAGTTCTAGAACGGAGTTGAGTCAGTACTCGCAAATTGAAGAGTGCGTTTACATTCATCCAAAATTTAGATCACTTTCAAAAACATCTTTAATGCAAATTAACTCTTCTATAGACATTTATATTTTTAATCTACAAATTAAATGTAGAGTACATAATATTATCAACTCCCTTGTGTCGTCTCTATAAAAAACTGAACCAGCGATCCTATGGATTGAGCATCAAAAATAACTACCGGGCCAGAAACGCTTTCGACGCCAGAAGCCCGTAAGGATCTATATCCAAAAATCTATATATTATATATCCGAAAGTACATTCTACACCGTCTGAACTGCAAACACTGGTCACAGTTATGGAAGGTGATTATAAACAAAAAGGTTTACTTTTGAATGCGATGAACGTTTTCACATTTGATACGATTGTCTTTCTGTTTTTCCTTTTTACGAGACAGCTTGTAGAAATCTCTGGTGCTGGAGATAAGCTCGCCAGGGTACGGGCCCGGAGCCCAGTCTAAAAACACTGGGAGCATGGTCCTAGTCGTAGACGTATAAATAATACGGGAAGCCTACCACCATGCCTTGGTTGCAATGGTGTCTCTAGGCGGCGTACATTTCTTAACATCAGGAAATCCGTCTGCTTGTTTGCCTTTCAATATCAGAAAAATAAAATAAAAAAATGCTACCTACTGGTAGCAGGCGAACAGGTAGAGGGAGTAGGGTAATAGGTTATGGTGGTATTCTCAAAGCTGGTCCAACAGGCTCCCTTGACCGATTAAGGACTTACAGGTGTCTTCGTCTCTTTGAGAGGTTTGAGGTTGGAGATGGAAATGAAAGACCAACGCATACGTTGAAATCTACTTTTTTTCCATTTTTTTTGCTTATTACAATATATTATAATAGTTGGTAAATTCTTCATTGTAGGGGAAAGTGGGGGAAACGATAACGCGGGGTAAGCCCGAACCCAATAGTTTTAATGTGTTAGAAAGAGATAGCCGTATATCACTCGCCGGTAACTCAAAGATGACGCCACCACCAGTGCCAGTCAACACGGGAGACGCGACGCACGTACTTTTCAAGGTATGTCAATTTTAATATTTTCAATGTTTTCGATGTAATTTCTTGATAAATTGAACTTTGTGTAGCTTTAGTTCTATTGAGAATAGTTATTTAACCTTTACATAGTGGAAAATTTACATACTAACATTTCAAATGACTGTGACGCATTTGGTAAAAGTTATATAACCTAAAACATATTTTCCTTTTTATTTTTTTCGACCCGGTGGGGTAAAGGCGAACGCTTCATGTCGGGTAATTTCGAACGTTCGGCATTACCCCTCTCTCCTTTTTTGTTAGTTCCCTGTTAATATTTTTTTTCCAACTACCCACTGGCAAATAGGGTATAGTGTTTTCCAGTCTATGTTGATTTCTTTGTGGCACTAAATTATGTTGTCGGGTGATTTTGATGATGCTAAATATCAAATATACTGTTTTAGATGCCCCGTAATTATAAAAGAAAATCCGAAACTAAATACAGCTTAGAGGATCTCAAAAAGGCTATAGTCGATGTTCAAACCAAGAAACTCAGCATTGGCAGAGCAGCAAATACTTATAGTGTTCAAGGCACGGCAAGGCAAGGCACCTATAAAATTACCAAGGACTGGACGAAAACCGCTCTTCTCAGACCAGCAAGAAAAGGAATTGGTCGACTATATCATAAAGTGCAGTAAACTTTATTATGGCCTAACCATAAAAAAAATTCGCCAGATTGTGTACCAATATGCAGAGAAGAACCGTCTGCCTCACAATTTCGACCGTGTGAAACAGCTAGCCGGAAAAGACTGGTACTACAGCTTCATGAAGAGACATCCCAGCATATCTCTGAGGACACCTGAGGCGACTTCATTGAATAGAATTATTGCGTTCAATGAAGCTGACGTTAAAGTTTTTTATGATAATTTGAAGGCAATACAAGACAAACATCATATTCTGCCTGATAAAATATTTAACGTTGATGAGACAGGTATATCAACGGTCCAAAAAAATCAGAAAATAGTTGCAATTAGAGGTCAAAAACAAGTTGGTAAGGCAACAAGTGCTGAAAGGAGGTCTACCACGACAGTTGTTTGTGCATTTAGTGCAGCCGGTCAATATATTCCCCCATTTTTTTATATTTAAAAGAAAGCGTATGAATCCACAATTACTAAAAGGTAGTAACGCTAACATGGTTGGAGCTGTGTCAGACTCTGGATGGATAAATGAAAGCCTATTTGTGGACTGGCTACACCACTTCATTTCATATACAAAGCCTACAAAAGAAGATCCAGTATTGCTCATATTGGATAACCATGAGAGTCACATAAGTCTTGATGCATATTCACTTTGTAGAGAACATGGAGTTATTATGCTAACTCTACCGCCGCATACCTCACATAGACTCCAACCCTTGGATTTGACATATTTTGGCCCTATCAAGACAGCATATAATCAAGAATGTGAGAATCACATGGCAGATCGATTTGGACAGCCCATCACACAATACGACATAGTCGAATTGTTTACTAATGCTTATAACCGATGCAGTAACCTTCAAAAAGCAGCAAGTGGATTTAGATCTGCAGGAATCTATCCGTTGCGCCCCATTGAGTTAGATTTAATTGAGCCATACATATCCCAGCAAACCGCACAGACAACAATATATTCAACTCAGAATGTTAATATGAATACTCAACCTTCAAATAACCATCCAACTGATGTTCAACAATCTC
The DNA here is from genome assembly GCA_002245505.1 of Calephelis nemesis. Taxonomy (NCBI): domain Eukaryota; kingdom Metazoa; phylum Arthropoda; class Insecta; order Lepidoptera; family Riodinidae; genus Calephelis; species Calephelis nemesis. The sequence goes on from NJDD01010999.1 coordinate 16,829, forward strand.
CTGATGTTCACAATCATGTTGATGCAACTGCAGTAGCCCAAGTTCACAGTGTTAAACATCTTGATGTTCAGGCTACCGATACAGGTCCTGCTAATTCACAAAGCGAAGATAGAAGCACGCACGCAGTTTCTCTATCCGATATCGTTGAATTGCCTATTATTCCTCCAAAAATATCTAAACGCAACATCAGGAAGAGAAAATCAACTATTCCTACGAGCACACCTATAAAAAGCCAGTTAGAAGAAAAGGAAAGCAGAAAAAGAGCTAAAGCAAAAGAAATCAAGAAAAGAACAGAAAAAGTGCCAAGAGAAGGATCTCAGACGAAAAGACTGAAACGTAGTGATAAGAAAACTTTAAATGAAGAGGCTAAACGAGTATTGAAGAATTTTAAGAGTATAAGAGACTTTAATGAACCTATTCAAAATACCAAAGAAATAGGAGAAGAGGAGAACGAAGACTACTTTTGTATCTTTTGTAGTGAGAAATATATACACCCTCCTGTTGAAGACTGGGCTGTTGAAGAAATGGGCTCACGAGAATTGTACTGACGGACAGTCAACATCGGCGGGTTACAAATGTGATAGATGTCGTTAGTAATGTTAGTACGTGATTACCCCACTTTGTGTTCGGCTTAATAAATAATGTTGATTAGTAATATGCTAATTAGATAAGTAAAGTTTATAGTTCAATAATTAAAGAAACTCTGTGATTTGATTCCACTGTTTTATTTATGTTTTCCCTTAGGTGTTCGCGTTTCCCCCACTTTCCACTTCATTTTATAGTGGTGTAAGTATGCTGAGACATTAGGAACAGATGTGTAGCTGGTCTAAACATTCTGCCACCTGTTAGGATGACGGTGTGCTGAAGGATTACAGCTGGATGCTGGCGTCGAGGTGCTGTTTACTGAAAACAAGACATTTGAGTAAAACCATATATTTAAAAAGTTGCTGTATTCTAAGTTGCCTAACTCAAGATATGTTAAAATGTAATGAAACATGACATTAAAATTAAATATTTTCAAGGAACCTCTGACAAATCCTATATGTAACGTAACCAATATAGTATAATATATCATCTCGATTACGTCAGCTTTCAAACAAAAATATTCGCAGCGAAAATAGTCGAACCGTTCAAAAGTTATTGCTACAGACGAACGTACAAGTGTTCCATCAAGGGATAATAAAACCCCTCATTTTGTGTCGGGCGTTAAAACAACGCATCACAATTGTTTGGGAGCTACGATGCCAACGACAAACACAAAAAGTCATCCATCCATGCCATCTTACTTTAAATTCATCAGGTCCTTGACACCAAGTCATCGTCATCAGAAAATATGAATAGATCTAGTTAAGGCGAATCGAATTAGTCTAAGCTCCATGGTTTTACCAGTAGGAATTCCAGGGTTACGTCTTCTATCTTCAAGCTCCATGATCAGCCCAGGTCGGTTGTACCGGCACCCGTTAGTGTTAGGTCTCACATTTTATTTTTCAACTTTTGGAGAGGTTTAAACAGTCTGCATTTCCGGGTCTGGGTGTTTATTAACGTTAAATATATGGTATCTGTTTAAGTATTTCTATGTACTAGTATCGTTGACTAGCACCCATAACACAAGCATATAATTTGCTTACTCTGGGGTTAGATTCAATTTGTGTGACTTGTCCAGGGATATTTATTTATAATTTATTGACAGCCTACGAACCTGTCAGGAGTAGCTTATGTAGTAATTCTTGTTGTAAGCGGTAAGCTTCAACTTGCATATAGTGTTCATTGTAATAGCACAACTATTCGTCATTTTATTTCGAAGGTTAAAACGCTATCTTGTTTTAACGGGTTTTTAAGATATATGCATGTGTTTTACATATTCGGGAAAAAATTTAGTACGGAAGAAATGAAAATAACGACCAGTTACATTTTTCCTGATTTTGATAGCGATGGGTCAAATCGTATGTCATTATACTTATTTTGTTTCACAGTAATATACATTTATTTTCTTTATCCAGGATATTTACATGTACATAAGAGAATGACAAGTAGAGGTTAAGTTACTGCTGAAATTATGGATTTGGCTGCAAATGAAGTAATTTTCGGAACAGTACCATTTCGAGACGCTGCCAAAGCATAGCAGCTGAATCATGTAACTATATGTACATAAGAAGTAAAAAATGCTTAAAGAAGGTTCAACGAGTGTACCAAGTGTAGGTTACGTATTTACGCAGAGTTTTCTCTGCGTAAATTCACTTAAATTACGGATTACCAACCAAAGAAAAACGAAAGCTGCCATTTCAGTAAGTAATTAAATATTACAAAGAAATTTCAAGCTCCTGGAAGTTTAATAGAGTGCTGGTGAATATTAGCTGAGATTGTTTATGCGACGAAATTAACCTTCATCACGCCAAGGCGTCGGGGAGAGGGGTTAGACATTGCCTTAGTACAAGAACCATGGATCAACGGGAACGTGGTAATGGGCCTGGGATCGGCTGGTAAGTTGTTATATAACGAAAAAGGCACCAAGTCAGGATCTTGTATTGTTTTTTAGAAAAATGTAAATATCTATCCCATGTATGTGTACAGACGACATGGTTGCAGCTTATGTAGTCTTGCCGGGCAGAGAAGATTTGAAGATGGTCTGCTCAGAGGCTCAATCCAACTAGCACCACTCATAGAATACTGCTAAGACCAACAAGCGGAGTTGCTGATCGGCTGCGACAATAACGCACACCACACTTCTTAGGGTAGTACTGACACAAATATGAGAGGTGAGTATTTATTTGATTTTTTGCTGACATATAACCTCTTGGTTCTGAATGAGGGATACTCGCCAACCTTTATCACTCGAGGTTTTGAATATTACTATCTGCACGAACAACTTGAAAAAACGTATACACAGATAGAATATTAGTAATGACATTTCTATGTCAGATCACAGATACATACGATATGACATTGAGGCTGGTAAAGCCCGATGCATCAACACCTTTCGGAATCCCAGGGCCACGAATTGGGGCTCCTACTGTGAAGACCTAAAAGGCTACCTAACTGAGGCACCGAAAATGATTAGAATTCCAGATCAACTAGAGTTTGCAAATGAAATAATGGAGACAGGGTTGATAGAAGCATATCATAATAAGTGCCCATTAAAAGTAATTGATGCATCAAATACACCATGGAATGTGGAATAGTAATCTGCTTCGACTTAGGAACAAAGCCCGGTCTCTCTCTCTTCCGGTCTTAATAAAGTAAAAAGGCATAAAAACTGGAACGCCTACAGAGAAGCACTTACTATGCTTAACAAAGAGTTACGGAAGGCTAAGAGAAGATCATGGAGACGACTATGTGAGGAAGTAACTAGTGCTCCCCACATCGCCAGAATCTACAAGATCTAGCCAAAACTCCATCTAAGCATTTGGGTCTACTAAAGAAACCAGATGGTACTTTCACTACCTCTGCCCAGGAAACGCTGAAACTCATGATGTGCACTCATTTTTCTGGAGCAGTTGTAATGAATAGCGATATAATCCACTCAGGAGGTGTGAGAAAACCTAAGCCAGGAGATTGGAGAATACCCACATCTATATTCAAACCCCTTCAAGTAAGATGGGCCATTAAAAGTTTTAAGCCCTTCAAATCAGGACGGCATGTTTCCGGCTTGACTTCAAAACGGTTTGGATGTCATTTTACCATTGGTGGTTAGTCTTCAGAGCCAGCTTTGCCTGAGGATACCTACCAAAAAGCTGGACATGGGTCAGGGTTACATTTATTCCTAAATCGGGTGATAGAGATAAATCATTACCGAAATCGTACCGACCCATCAGCCGCACCTCTTTTTAATTAAAAAACTATGGAAAAGGTGATTAAAACACCTTAAACACCTTACTTACATGCCTCTGAATACGAAGCAGCGTGCCTATCAAAGAGCAAAGTCAACAGAAACTGCAACAGTGGAAATAGTTGATAAAATAGAAAGAGCATCTGAGGACAAGCAAATTGCTTTATGTGCATTTCTTGATATTGAAGGTGCGTTTGGTAACACCTCAACTGATGTCATACTCAATTGTATGAGAGCACGCATGATTTTTATTATATTTATTTAGGATTATTTACCTCTGACGGAAATAAGGTGTGTGTGTGTGTGTGTGTGTGTGTGTGTGTGTGTGTGTGTGTGTGTGTGTGTGTGTGTGTGTGTGTGTGTGTGTGTGTGTGTGTGTGTGTGTGTGTGTGTGTGTGCGTGCGAGCGTGCGTGCGTGTGTGTGTGTGTGTGATCATTACTTGAACGGATGGATCGATATTGGTGCGGATATTTTGTTTCAATTACATGTAGTTCAGAATTGTAATTTACTTGGTGGCGGCGTCTAGAGCGAGTGCAGCGGCGTGCCGAGCGCCCGACACAAGGCGGCGAG
>NJDD01011005.1:0-12015 GCA_002245505.1 Calephelis nemesis
CAGTTATTTTGTTTTATTTGGCAGTTAAAACACCTTTTATGTTGGTCACGGAATGCAGTTTTTTTGTTACCTAGATGCATTAAAATAGTAATAATTTGATAAATACATAATATATATCGCTAATATTAATGTTTTTAGATACATAAATATATTGCAAATACAAATAATTCTTAAAAATCGCATTTATCACAACTTGAAAATTATACACTAAAATTATTTAGTGTACACTTTTTGTGAAAATGACTCATATTACTCTAGTATTCATTTCTTGAAAATATTTTAGAAATTTATTTCTGTGTTTTGACATCTATCAAAATATTCTATTAATAGAAACCAAAACCCTAATGTAGCTTAAAAATGTCTTCAGACGTTACCTAAGTTGCCTTTTCTCTTTTAAAAAAGAATGGAGGGCTGTGGGGTTAGAATGAACACCGTCGTCTTGACACGAACGTTTCGTTTCGGGCCGCTTATAAATGTAAAACTCAAAAAGCGTAGAATGTTCGTGCCAAACAAAACGTGACGTCGGCGATAGACGTTAGACGTCTGACAATTGACAAATAACAAATTTGATATTGACTTGTTTTAAATCGTGTCGTCATATACAAAATTTTGTTTTTTCATACAAATTCGGTCATTACTCTGCGTTTACACGATATCGCTTCAAGTTATGATTGTAGCTTTATAAAAAACGATAATGTTTTGAAACGAAACGCATCGTCCAAGCGAAACGATGCGATCGCGCCGAGACGAAAGTGCACATTCTAACCCCCCAGGCCTTGCTACATGAAAGATATAAATATCACCAACATCGACCTTACAAAAATGGTTCTTTGTTATGGCGGTGCTCAAGTTATGAAAAAACGAAGTAATCTGATGTATATCTATGGTTTGTAAATAACGTTTAATTTTTATTTATGTACACAGATCCGATTTTGCAGATATGGGTAATGACGAAGAACGGTTAATGTGCTGAATTATTTATTTGTTTATTTAATTAAACATTAAAGATTTTTTTCTAACATGGTAACCATGTACTTTTTTCAAAAAAGTCATCAATGAATGCACGCTGATGTTTATAAAAATCATGTAATTTGGCTCTCCAGGATCTAAAAGAAAGAACCACAAAAACAGACAAACCAATTCCAAAATTGTACGAAAAAATTTACAAATGTAAGCCGTTCATTATATGACGCACGTAATAAACCCAAGGGAGTGCCAAAGACTGTTTTTAAATTGCAATTGCAATATGTAAGTGGCGAAAAAACATTAGCCGAGACATTAATAATGCTGGCTGTAAATTAAACTTTTTTTATATAAAAGAAGATTTTTTGTGCAAATGTCATTCTTTTAATTGATACGTCAAGCAATTGTCATTTAATTTTAAATACAATTTGAAAATACATTTTGCTATCAAAAATGTCGACTAATGGTGATTTTCATGGTATGGTGAAATTCACTCATCATTGTCACTTAATACTTTGTTTTTGTTTTGTTAAAGATTGATTACATAATATGTAATTATACAATTACATAATAATTATATGTCTATTGCATTGCAGATGAAGAACATGCAGAGGAATGATAATTACGTAGCTGAAGCACAAGATTTTTTGGTAGTTAATCAAGTAAGATCAATTGCCCAAAGCTTGACTTATACGTCAATAGAGGAACACAAACACCTGTAAATAAATAAAGCGAATCTACTCAAACCATTGAACCATGATACATTCAATTACAACACACGCCATCAATACTTCGCTGCTATGATTGCAGACAATTTCTTTGAAGAGGACGAACTCTTAAAAACATTTTAAACGGGCTTTTTCTCAACTTACAGAAAAGACAGCTAGTGAGGTTAAAAATAGATAGGTAGAAAATAACGAGTAGTTATAGTTTAATATGGGGTACTTATAATTTTTTTATGAAGTTTTGTTATGATTTTATTTTGTTCTGTAGTAAAGTATGTGTATTATTAAGCTTATGGAATACTTGTGAACTCGGCCCAATTTCTGCAACTAAAGTTATTACTAAATTAAAATTGACACATTTCGAATTGTTTTTTTTAATATAACAAATTGCATCACTAGTCGATAGTTGATATCTATCATATCGATATATATCTATCAATAGTCGATACTATAAGGAAGAAACCGAGGAGAAGATATGATCAAAGCAGTAATGGATTATTTTGAGAAAAATGAGTTAAGACTTGAAAAAGCTTTCATCGGTAACTACTGACGGTGCGCCAGCAATGACTGAGAGTAAAAAAGGATTAGTTCATATGTTGAGTAGCAATGCAAGATGGAATGAAAATTTGATTTCCTACCACTATATTATTCATCAAACTGTGCTTTGCTGCAAACTGAAGAATAATTTTGAGCGTATTATGCAAGAAGTGATGAAAATAGTCAATTTTCTTCGTGCGAAATCATCACTGCGACATCGTGAATAGAAATTATTTCTTGAAGACGTTGACGCACAATATGACGATCTACTGTTGCATAATAATGTGAGATGGAAAGGCTGCGTTTTAGAAAGATTCTTCAGCATTTTAGAACACTTGAAGACATATCTTTTCAACAGTGATCAGACTTCAGCTAACGCCTACTTAAGTTTTCTGAATGAAAAAGAAAATGTAGCTGCAATTGCTTTCTTGGCTGATATTTTTAAACATATCAATGACCTGAACCTTAAACTTCAAGGCAAAGGAAAGCTTGTATGGGAGCTCATGTCAGAAGTAAAAAGTTTTTCGCGAAAACTCAAAATCTTTATTGATGATCTTGGTAATAAATGCGTACACTTTCCCAATTTAAATAAAATAATTAGCAGTAACATCGAGATTGACGTCGGCCAATACAAGACTTTGATTAAGGATCTTAAATTAGAATTTAAAAACAGGTTCGCAGATTTTAAGAAAATTGAAAATGTCGTAGAAATCCTCAGCAGCATTTACTCTCTGCAACCTGATGGTGAATGGAGCAACGAAGCTGCAATTGTTTTCGAAAGTGATAAAGCTGCTCTGCAGATGGAAATGATCGAATTCCAAGAAAATACAGTACCTATCAAAACACAAGCATGTGGAAGTTCCTTGTGAAGAGCTTTGGATAAAATTTGTGTATGGTAATAAATATCCAGAACTAAAAAAATGAAACTTCTTACTTCGTTTGGATCAACGTATATTTGTAAAGCAAGCATTTTCTAACATGAACTTCATTAAGAATAAATATCGATCTCGACTTACTGATGAACATCTCCAGGATTTAATGTCAATAGTTTGCACTAACTTTACTCCAAACTTCAGACAGATAGTTTACAACAAAAAATGTAATTTTTCACATTGATATGTATAAAAATACTTAAATACTTTGGACTTACATTTATTTAATAAATATTTTTTCTATAAAATTTTGTGCGGCCCGCGATGGTCATTTCATTTATCAAAGCGGACCCCGAGCGAAACTAATTGGCGACCCCTGCGCTAAAAGATGCCACAGATAAAGCAAAACGTTACTCTACAGAATAGTTAATCCGAGAATTGATATGCGGAGAATAGAGCTCGCGAAACGTAAGTTGAGTTATACGAGAGTAAATGTAAGGATTAACTTTAGGATTGGCATAGCTATTCTCAAATAAAGACGACATTGGTGAAATTAGGCCTAAGTGATGGTCGCTCCTGCGTGGGTCTTTCATTAAAGGATAGTGTAGATTGTCTTGGCGACTCCTATTACACAGCTAGAAATCGGTTATTTAGCCTAGAAGCTCGTTTCAAAAAAAAAACACAGCCACTTTTGTTGGCCTTCGGACCAACTTTGGTTGAATTAAATGTATACAGTAGGTTTTTGAAAATAAGCTTACTTGGGATTGCCGAAATACAAGTCGTTAAAAATATAAATTTATCAAAAATGATGTTGAAAATATGGCTAACGGTCGCGTAGAAAAGTGTTTGTTTATGCGTGTTATGTGTATTAGTATTAGTAAATGAAGTTTTAAAGGTAATGAATTACTTAATAGTGTAATTACAGTGAAAGTATTTAGAAATAAGCAAGCGAAAGCTAGTTTTTTGATAAAACAATGTGAATTTGTGAATAAAAGTGCTTCTTAAATAGTGTGGATTAACCTTGTTTGTAGTTATCAGCAAAAAATGACCATAAGTGTTCACGCAATTAGAAGAGGAAGATACTAGGAAAGATTAAGAACAGGCTCACCGTTAAATGGCAGGCTCACGAGCAAAATGTAGGCTGCTAATGGTGCAGGTTTTAAGTACTAGGCTGCTCCGCTTATGCAAAGTAAAACTTAGCGTGAGTGTCCTTTTGGTACTCCAAAAATGTAGTTTCCTCTTTTTTCACGTCACGTTCGCAAACGGTTCAAAGAAAAGAATACCAGTTGATAGAGACAAACTTAAAATAGCTGTAACTGCTGTATTGGCTGGAGGCACATTAAAAGGAACTTCGAAACAATGTAATATATACCTCTTATGACATTAAAACGATATTCAAGACGGCAAAGAGTCTGAGGAAATACAATATTAGCCCAACTATCAAAAATCACAGATTTTTGCAGAAGAAGAAGAAAAGGATCTGGCAAAATATTTAGAAACAGCCAGTAAGTTGTATCATGGCCTCACGCCAAAAAATGCACGTATGTTGGCTTATCAGTTTGCAAAAAGAAATAAGAAGAAAATCCCAGATAATTGGGTAGTTAAAGAAGAGGCCAGTTATGATTGGTTTTGGGGTTTAAAGAGACGTCATAAAGAGTTATCATTAAGAAAACCAGAAGCAACAAGTCACAATGTGACAACCCTTCCTAAAATTCCCACCACCCACTGTCTGCGCCAGTCATATACTTATTTATTTATTTTATGATATATGTATTGATCTATTAAAACAAACAATCAAAACCCTACTAACAACAATAGTAACAAAGAAATTATTATATCTATAATTCATTCACCTGTCCTATTCCAATCCCTTAGATGAACCATTCACTCTATACAAGAAGACATACGAAGATTCACGATAAATAAAAATTAAAAAACGCCTGTCGCCGCTAAGAACTCTTGTCACGTGGGTGTGTTTCTTAACCCTTTTAAAAAATCTATACTACGGCTGACAGTTACTATTCTAACGCAATTTAAAACGCAAATTAAAATAAATACTTAAATTTGGGGCCCCCTATTCTCTATTACAGATATACATCACAAGTGCATACTCATAAATTTAATTGAAGATTCTTCCTACCTACTATCGAAGAAATTATTACAAGACGAAAGAAAAGGCTACGTGTCTATGAGAGTGGATCGAAAAGGTTAGTCTTATCCATTATCCCATTACCTACTGTCCATTTATAAATAAGAACTAGCTATCTATATACAATTAATTAACATTCAATTATAACTCATCATACGTTTTCTCGAGCTTTTGCGAAAAAACTCGGGTGGGCGTTCGACGGAATATTTTTAATATTCCCACCACCCACCATTGCGACCAGTAGGGTTACTCTCGAGTCTCGAACAAAGATTCTAAGAATTCGAATCCGTTTCCAATGTTGAATTTAAATAATGAAAAATGAGTAGGTACTCTTGACAGAAATGGGATTGGGATCTGTCTGTAGGCGCACGATTGGGTATCCTTGTCACAGACTATAAAATCCATGTGCTAGTAGACTGTAGCAGAGTTACCATATAAAACGAAACATTACGTACAAGAATGTAATAATAAAAGATATCTTTATTTTCAAGTGTTTTTATCGTCAGTATAATAATAGAATATAGTTCGCACACCTCCTATCTTCGTTTATTGTGCAAAAAACAAATGTTTTTAAAAGTTGATTACAAACAACTTGGCTGCACAGGTGTCAGTGTTTGCCTTTTTTTATCGATACAAGAAATAAAAAAAGCATCAGCTGTTTGTAAACAAATAAATTTGCTAAAACAAAGTATGTAATTAAACAACTAATACTAATACTGGAAAGATTAAATTCTGTACTTAAGAATGTTTAAAATGTTGACGTAGGTACTTAGGCTAACCAACAATTCTCATCAAAGTTCAATATTTTTTATAACCTATAACCACTTTGGGTTCACACTAGGAAAATCTACAACGTATGCCATCCAGACTATATGAATACTCATGAAGAAACATCTACCCAACAAAGATAAGCAACAAGTGTTATATACCTGGAAGAAGTCTTTGACAGGATGAAGTGAAAGTTGTTGTAACAGGCAATAAGGATACACATTGGGCGTGTTCGGCCGAATTAAGTACTTACTAAACTTAGTAAGCCAGTAAGCATAAAAAAATTAAAGTCTTACAAGCTGACTGTAGCACTTTTCGGCGAGGACAGACTTACTGGCTTGACATAACACAAAACACCGGTTTATGTCATATCCCGTACAATAATAACAATAAGCAAAATGGCGTCGTATATTAAGCCATACTTACTGTGTTAGCACTTATTTTGTGTCCCGGCCGAAAATTTTGTAAGCATTGTAAGTGACTTACAAAATTTTGTAAGTACTTACTTCGGCCGAACACGCCCATTATTCCTGAATACTACAGTATTCTCGTGCAGACATTTAGGTATAATGACAAAGACGCATGTAAGAAGTCAGGACAGACCTAGTATTAAACCACTTGAGATTAAACTAGATGTGTACCAAGCAACCTCACTCACTCCATACTTAATCTGTTTGTACACATTCTTTTTACGGTAGGGGGTCATTCAAAGTTGCTCCTATTGTGGAAAAGATAGTCGAAAGTTATGAGATGAGAAGGGATGGTCAACAGTTAAGAGATATTGACAATCCCAAAACAAGAAAAAAGAGTGAGGTAGACCATTAGCCATATGTTGGACAAACATTACTATGTGAAAAGAGCACAGCTGAACATTCAGACAACTCAAGACAGAGCCTCTTGGTGCCTAGGAACAAGATTTTTTTTTAGATAGGACATCCTTTACCGATTACGAATTATGAGCCTAAGTTTTATGTAGTTCAGAAATTAAAAAAAAATAATAGAAGTGGTTTAATTATCTTTTATAACTTGAAACCTAGAATGTGCAGAAACATTTAATATAATGTATATATGTTAAAATGGCTTTTGGATCTGAAATCAAACACATATTAAGAAAGTGTGCCTTTACCTAAGATAGATAGAAGTTTATTTGGGATATTAATTACACATTTTTGATTTGGATTTTTCCACTAATAAAAAAAACTTTCTATAGGTACTAGCTATAGATAGGTTGTCAATTGTCATGTAAAACTAAATAAAAAGTTACTAGTGGGGAAGGTAGTGAAACAAAGTAACATTTCATTTATTTATTGCCTAGCCGTTCAACAGTTCGCAGCCCAAAAAGGGTGTCTTAAAAGGTTCGCCCGACTAGAGCAGCCCATTTCGGGTGCCGTCTGCCGCGCTCCATTCTTAATTCAAGTTTGTTCAAGTAAACTTCGTGTATCCAAATAATTTTTTTTGTGTGTAGCAGACTATACAACCTGTCGTATTAAAAAGTTTGAAGTGTGTCAACATGGTAAAAAAATTTGTTAAAATTATATTTTGGTAAGTGATAAACAATTTTATAAAACACTACACATCATTTAACTAGTTTTAGGTAAAATTTAGCGATATTTAAGTCGGTCATGTATGTACTTGTGACGTAACGGCCCGCTCGATTTTAACTATTTCTAATTACCTATATAATAAAATATAATAAATTATTCTTGTAAATAACATTGGTAATATGTTTATATGACATATCTACAGATAAAACATATAAGTTTTATGAGTTTCTTCCACTAAAATACTCCATAAAAAGGGATAACAAGAGATTAAATGTCACGTGACACTTTTTGGAACATGCAAGAATTTAATTCTATAGAGAATTCGTTTGTGAGAAATAGCTAATTTCATATTTTTTTTAATTAGCAAATATAATCATAATTCTAAATTTAAATTATTATCAAGTACATATTCGGAACATTTTGAAAAAAAAAATTATATCAGATTTTAGCCGTTTTACCACCCGTTTTATTATCTTGTTTTACTTAAATTTACCAAACCTATTTTAACATCTGTGAACGCTTTTACTGAGAAGAACAAACATTAACAAACTACTTCTCAGAACTTACAACAAGCTTGTGTAAAATTTCTAAAGTCGGCCTTTTTGTAGTACCGGGTAGCAGGTAGTGAGATAACGACCCGTTTTTTTTCCCGAGCTTGTGTGGTAAAATATTTGCATGGACATTGTTGTTTTTGTAATTGCATTTTGTTAAATGTTTCATGTTCTTTCGATTAAAGTATTTAGAAGGTAAATAAAATTCGTTTGTTTTTCATAAGAAATGTTTTTCTTGGGAAAATTGGGAAAAAACACGGAATTTTTTTTGCATTTTGTTCGTTGCAAATGGTTTTGGGGTTAAACATACACATTTTTAGGTAGCCGAATTCTCAGGGATCCTAAAAATATATACATTTATATGTTTTTAATACATAAATCGAAAGATATCGTCGTTTTTCCGATTTTCCGCCATTTTTCGCAAAACGTGTGTGTGTATGGACAATTGGGCGGCAAAATCGTCTATGCGTGGACTGTTGACTGGCTAGGTGATAAGAGTATTGTGCAGCAGTTCACTCGGATTGATACCACCATAACCGCTACACAAGTGCCTCATGTATGTTTTATAAGAAATAAACTAATGTCTATATGTCTATCATACCTCTGTCCCTGCTACTGTAGCGTCTGCTTGCCATGTTTTGTGTTAAAAGATGGATAAGACAACATACCAGTACCTAAGATCTTGTTGTAAGAATGCTATCTTACAACTTAAAAAAGTAAATAATAACGTATTTTACTAATTTGCTGCCTGTATTATAATATTAAGTTTCAATAAGTCTATATACTGATTCTGCTAAGCACTAACTAAACTTACTTCAATTGCGTGCTATCTTTTTCCGATAAATAGGAAAATTAGATAACTAAATAAAATGTCATCTTCTCACCTCTTTTATTATCAACTTGATGATATCTTAGGTAGGTACCAAGTAGGAAATGTACCACTAACATTTTTTTGCCTAGGCCTTGAAATTATGATAATAATTCAATCATTTTAAAGCAACAATAAAAATTGTATTAGTAAAATTGGTCACAATATTAAAAATTATTCTAGTGTTTATTTAAGTATTTCTATGTATTATTGTCGTTGACTAACACTCATAACACAAGCATATAATTTGCTTACTTTGGGATTAAATTAATTTTGTGCAATTTGGATCACTGGAGAATATTAATTATTATAAATTCAATCATACTTATAACAATTTTGTACAACTAAGAAACTTGACTAATTTACTACCTGCCATATGGTATGCTACCAATAAATAATATTAAATTAAATGTGTTTAATTAAAATAAATATGTAAAGTGAAACTCCCCCACCCGCGTTGGTCCGGATCTGTTGTGTAGAATAAACCGTATGCCTTCCTGCCTGGCAGTTAATAAGCGACAAGCAATGTTTAATGGGGTCACTACTAATAAGGCCACCAGTGGTAAGGGGCCGTGTTGCACCTTGTCTGGATGGGGATCCACTGATTTACCCATAACTGCCGTCAATAGAGTCAAGTGCTGGTGTGGAGGGTGGAGTAGCTACTAACACCACCGCTACAAAACACCAAGACAACTACAATTTCTATGGTGTCTGTAGGCGATGGTTCATTTACCATCAGGAGAGATGTGTGTATTTGCTATCTTATGTAAAAATCTTAAGTGTATGTACAAGCAGGTACATTTTCACATTAAGTGAGGTTACATCATTAGATCAAAGTTCCATGTTATCATAACTTTGTATTGTAATCCAATTGACACATACATGCTACATTTTTTTACTCAATTGATCAACAGGAAGGGTATTAAATTTAAAGTGAAAGATTCCACCTAAACAAACACTCATTCCTTGCAAGCTAAATATCAACTTCAGTTTTATGATATATCATCATCATTGTTATTGTTCAAATGCATATTTTCTTCTTTATTAGTTTTTTAACCTTCTTATAAATATATATATATATATGTTTAATTGTATCATGTTTAATTTCAATAGATGTTTTTCATTTTATTTTAATTTAATGTAGAAACTAAGGTTTCAATTAAATAAGAAATACTAAACAATTAGCTTAGCTTATTTATTTTGTTTTATGTACATAACACTTTATTTTTTGTTTACTTGTTCTTGTGTCATAAAAGACTAAGACTCTTAGTCTTTCATAATCATTGCATTAATTGTGATCTTCAATATTTGAAATGTTAGGGCTTAAGCTGCTCATTAATATGAAGTCTTCTATTAGAAAAATATGGGTGTCACCAATGCACCTAACTCTCCTGGTACCTACTTGATAAAATCTGAAAAAAATATATGTTTATGCAATTAAGTAGCTTCTGTTTGAAGTTAAAATTAATTTGGTTCTGTTAAAATTAATTGTTTGTGTTAAATAGTTATTACAAAGTATTTTATCATATCAAAATATTCTACTACATTGTAGTGTGCAAATGTTTTACAAAACAAGATATTTATCATTAATCATTAAATTATTTGTCTTTATCTGTCGTTATTATTTTGTTGCCTCTGTGGTTTAGTGGTTAAGGTGTTTGATCTGACTTCTTGAGGCCTCATGTTCGATTCTCGGATCGGGCAAGGAAAAGGAAATTTGAATTTTCTACTAAAAAGAAATGTTGCTTGGGATTGGATATGTGCCCAGTTGGTGAAGGGCTTGCCACCTACCACTTTGTGGGACTTAATGTCTACGGTTACTTATGGCTGATTAATTAATTAATTATAAGTTAATTATTATTAGTTAGTAGCTTATTAGTTATTTGTGGATTATGCCTGTGCCTACCTCTTTGGCGATATGGCCATGAAGATACTACTACTCCTATATAAATTATTTAAAAACATTAGTTTAAACTTTGCCTTATCTATCATTAATTACCATAATTTTCAATAGTCAGGAGAAGAACAGTAAAAGAAATTTTCCAGCAACTTGAATTTAATCCATCTGCCTAGAACCATCACTATTTTTAAAACTAGCCTAGTCAGGAGAAGAAACTGAGACACAAAATGCTCGGCAAACAAAATTTCTTTGTAATTACATTTGTTTCATTGATATAAAATATTTAACCAATTTTAATAATTTAGTATTCATACTATCACTTAAAATCAATAGCCAATCAAATTGGTATCTTTTTTCGACATTTTACTATAGAAAGTAATTATTAATATAAAACAGTCAATTATTTTGCTATATAAACAAATTGATGAACTTTACATATTCTTGATGAGTCTGTAGAAAATTAGCTCACTTGAGTATAATGTTATTGGAGTATACATAAAAAGAGAGAGACACTAAAATCTCAACTAAAATACATAAATTCAAACAACAATAACAAGCCTATTAATCTAAAACAGAGAATCCCATAATTCTTGTAACATTTGAAGTTATTTCATGTAACGTCCACTTTGAAAATCAGTAATTTTGTAGCACCCCTCCTCATTTTTTCTTGTTACAAACCTGGATAATTAAATATTTGACTAGCTTGGAGTTAATTAAAACAATTTTTTCAGGTTTCCTTACCACCCCTCTCTAGACTTCTAGTGCCCACAAGGAGGCGTTATCGCCCACTTTGGAAAAGACAGATCTAAAACTTTGAAGTAATGTTGTAAAAATGAATACAAACCGTGTACTTTACTGAAATATCACTGTCACACTCATGTATGCTGTATGCTGTATTCACAGCATAGTAGCGATTTTAACTTTTGTAAATTTCATTTTACAGGTATTTCTTTATTCTGTAGTCCTGGCAGAAATCGGAATTCCTCTTTAATAACTGAGTTTAATCATTTCAAAAGCTGTGTTTGTTATTGGGTAAAACAATATTTATTACACCTCGATTGCTTTGAGTAAATTATTACTATTACACGCCATTAACATTTAACACAGAAAACATTGATTTAATCACTACAATGCTTGT
>NJDD01011009.1:13633-24904 GCA_002245505.1 Calephelis nemesis
TAGGACAGCAGTGCACTGATAACAAGGGACTGACATTTGAATGCGATGAAAACCGAAATAATGGTGTTTGAAAGAGACGTAGCCAGACGGATGTAAAAGTTTTGGTTGATGATGTAGTGTTGGAGCAAGTGAATGAAATTGTATATCTTGGTTGTGCTTTTAGCAGGGATGGAAGGTACATCGCAGATGTAGAGCGGAGAGTGAGTGCAGGGAATAGTGTGAATGGAGCGTTGGGTAAGCTATTCCAAAGCGAGGTTTTGAGTACAAAAGACAGACTCGCTTTGCATAATTCCGTGCTTATCCCAACATTATTGTATGGAAGCGAGAGTTGGGTATGTCAGAAAAAGCATGAAAGTAGGATAAATGCGGTCGAAATGAGAGCGCTAAGGAAAATCTGTGGTGTAACGCTCGCTGACTGCATTCGTAACAGTAAGATCCGAGAAAGTGTGGAATTGAAAGAAAATCTAGGTGTTAAAATGCGAAAGGGCATGCTCCGCTGTTTCGGTCATGTGGAAAGAATAATAATAATAATAAACTCTTTATTGTACAACTAAAACATGAAATTGACATTGAAGAATGACAGATGAAAAATTGACAAATCAGATATACAATGCGAATATTATCTGAATGCGAATATGGAGGTGCCCGGGGAGACCATGTTTGACTTTCCATGATCAGATCACTCGGGTATTATCTGAGGGCGGTGTCAAGAGTCTCCAAACCGGCGTGTTTGCAAAAAAAGGGTAATGAATGTGAAGGAAGGCAGACAGGTTTGTCAGGATTGTGAGTTTTGGCACTCGGCACTCTCTGCCTACCTTGTATGAACATACATTGTGCCATCATTAAAAATATACCTTTCTATATTTCAGAATCTCGTGGAGTGGTGCCGCTGCTGGCAGCGTTGCCTCCTCAGTGCTTACCGTCTTACTGTCAACATTTACCCATCTGCAACACTGGTGAGAATTATTTGCCCTTCATAAAAATAAATGACACTGATTCTTGTTTACATAACTGTTGTAATAGACAGCAATAGTGGTTTTATTCGCGCAACAATTAACACCAAACATATCTTCACACCAAGCCCCTTACGCGTAGGCAGAGAGTATCGAGTGCCAAACCTCACGATCCTCACAAACATCTCTGGCTTCCTTTACATTTATTAGCCTTTTCATATAACCGCGCTAGTATCAGGGACTCTTGGATACACCACCCTCGGATAATATCCTAGTGATCTGATCGTGGAATGTCAACCTTTATCCATCAACATTCGCATTGAAAATCTATTTGTCAATCTTCTATCTGTCATTCTTTCCACAAGGCCGAACCAGCGGAGCGTGCCCTTTCTAATTTTAACACCAACACTTTCTTTCAATCCCACTCTTTCTTGGATCTCGCTGCAGTCAGCGAGCATTACATCGCAGAATTTGACCGTATTTATCCTACTCTCGTGCTTTTTCTGACATACCCAAATCTCGCTTCCATACAACAATGTTAGGAAAAGCACAGAATTATGCAGAGCGAGTCTAGCTTTTTGACTAAAAACCTCGCTTTGGAATAGCTTACCCAACGCTTTATTAACACTATTCCCTGCACACATTTCCTCTCTACATCCGCGGTGTACCTTCCGTCCCTGCTAAAAGCACAACCAAGATATACAATTTCATTCACTTGCTCCAACACTACATCATCAACCAAAACTCTTGCATCCGTTCTGGCTACGTCTCTATCAAACACCATTA
Source organism: Calephelis nemesis (assembly GCA_002245505.1). Lineage (NCBI taxonomy): Eukaryota > Metazoa > Arthropoda > Insecta > Lepidoptera > Riodinidae > Calephelis > Calephelis nemesis. The sequence goes on from NJDD01011009.1 coordinate 15,373, forward strand.
CTTTAGTTTTCATCGTATTCAAATATAAGCATCTTTCTTTAAAATCGCCTTACATAACTGTGAACAGTTGCACAACTGTGTTACATGACCAGTTTAAATACGTATAACATACAGCTTGGATTTTAAATAAAATAAGACTTGCAATCTTGCAGCAGGTTTACAGCTCTATATGTACTTACCTACCTATTACATTTATTCCAATAATTAAAACCAGTGTTGAGATAGATGAAGCCTCAACAAATACTGAGCTTTTCCTTTGTAGACTCATGTTACCACACTCTGTTTCTTTATCTTAATATAATTTTTGGTTATGGTTTGGTTTGGTTAGGTTAGAGTTCTAGGTTTTTTTTGTTAATGATGTGTGGTAAGTTTTAGTCTCCCCCATTAAGAAATCCATCTGCTTGCTTTACCAAACCCAACCCAATTCATCGGAATTAACATATACCTTTAAAGATTTATCAGATTTGAGCAGCAAAGGTTATGCTAATATAGCAGTTGGCTCCTATGACTGGGATCCTTACTCGGTGTTCATAAATATTATTAACATGTTAGATAAGTTAAGTAAATGTAAACAATTGTTTTTACCTAAAATTATGCATAGTCAGTACTTGGATGTAACACTTCTAAATTATAAATTAACGCTAATTGCTAATCAATACAATAATTGTAATTTTTTAGATAGGTTTAAATAATTAAATATACCTGGATTGAATTGAATCTAACACTAAAGTAAGCAAATTATATATACTAATAAATATAAATAATAATAACAATAATAATAATAATAAATATCTCTGGACTCGTCACACAAATTGAATCTAACCCCAAAGTAAGCAAATTATATGCTTGTGTTATGGGTGTTAGTCAATGATACTATTACATAGAAATACTTGAATAGATACCAGAATACATTTAATAAACACCCAGACCCGGAAATTGCAGACATCTAAATGTTCATCACACAAATGCCTGTCCCCGGCGGGAATTAGGATGTAATTGCTAGCAATTTAGATAATGTTTGTTCTGACTTTTACATTCTTGGTTCTATCTAACCATGAAACTGCAAAAATTATGCAAGTAGACATTAAGCCAGTTTCATATTGTAAACCGAAGCGTACTTTTTGTTTGAAACAAATCGTATATTTGGACAAGAAAATATTGATAAGTTCTATGAATGACGAATGACTAAGAATGAAGTTCTGACTTGTGATTATTGTAAAGAGGCTTCTAAAGAGTTTTACGATACCTTTTTTATGTTATTGGAAGGCAAACAAGCAGACGGATTTCCCGATGATAAGAAATTCACGCCGCCTAGAAACACCAAAGATGGTAATGGTGCGTTGCCAACCTGAGGTCAGGATGTTAGGCTTCGAGCAAAAGTAAGTTTACCGGCTACCTTACCCTTCGAACCAGAATACGTCATGACGTTATGGCGGCAGGAATAGGTTAGGCGGTGGTACCCATCCGGGCGAGTCGCTGCGAAACTCTACCACCTAGTCAGATGCCATGGTGTTAGTGATGATAAGCCTATGCTCGCCTTTTACGAGCTGCCTGGCAAGAAAGGCAGCTGGTCTATTCTGCATTATTTTTGCAGATATTAAAATGTTCTACATTTCTAGGAATAAAAACCGATAAATTGTATAATTGGAAATAGCAAATTGATTCACTTTGTAATATAATCGATAGGTTTTTATATTAGTTGAGAAGAATAAGAGAAGGGTCAGTATTATTATCTCTGTTAGCTAGTCACGGGTATGTTTTTTACGTTTTACAGTACTATGGTGTTCGTATTTTAGGGAATTCTGTACAATCAACTAGTACAGAAGAAGTGTATACGAGCTATGAAACCTGGCCAAGGTTTGGAAACGGTGGTAGTTTACGATAGATACGGTTAAATTTATTTTACATTCTAAAAATGGTTTGTAATAATAAATAGTAACCTAATAAATACAAAAAACAGTCTGTGAATAGTAAGTAAATAATTGAAATAACTAATTTGATAAATACCTTTAAAAATACTAGCTGCCACAGCGAACTTCGTCCCGCCAACATCCGGATAAAAACTATCCTATCTTTTAATATGGACCAAACTACAGATACGAATTTTATCGACATCGGTTCAGTAGTTTTGGAATTTATTTGCAACATACATCGTGACACAAGATTTTTGTATATATAAGAAGTACACGTTGGAAGAATATGTTGGAATGACTAAATAATTTTCTAACATCTTTGCAGCACTCAAATTAGGCAAATTAACTTTATTTTTCTTTTCTTTTCAACGTATATGCATATTCCATAGTATTAATTTGTATAATTTTACAAGGGAATATTTATTATTATTTCATTTCCAGGACCCTCTCCTACCACCCAATTATCTTGTGACGGCGAGTCCAGACGTCGCGGTGAGAAACGACCGATACCAGCAGAGCTTAAAGATGAAAAATATTTTGAAAGAAGAAGACGCAATAACCAGGCTGCAAAAAAATCTAGGGATGCGAGGAGAATGAGAGAAGATCAGGTAGATTCTAATTTTGGATTTTGATACTAGATACATTTCTATTACTTTCGGTAAATGAGGACAGCAATGACTTAAATTAGTTTAATGAGTGCGCAACAAAACTACAACCGCAATTATCTATATTACGAGTAAAAAAGTACTTAGAGTAACTCATGTACGGGATCATAGCAGGTATTCGAACTTATTTACATTAAACTTTTACCGTCTTATTAATAAACACGGACTAACAAAGGAGTAAAATTAAAGTAAGTCGTTTTGCTGATAAACAGCGTCCCAACCTCGGACTCAAACAAATAAATAATACTCGAAAGATGTAAAAATTATGGTGTGAACTAACATCGGTGAGTTCAATTAATCAGGGCATTTATATTAACAATTAACAATTTAAATTGACTAAACACCTACAATTAATAATTGGTAAATAAAAGACAAAACACACTGTAAGACACTTACTTAAATTATTGTGGAGTCGCCACTTGTTTTAACGGTTAGTCAGGTATTGAAAATATCATAGGTAATAAACATCATAATTATTATAAGGATTTCTAATACCGAAACTGTTTTAAAATTATATAGGACGATCATTATTAAAATATGATTAGAAATATTTAACGGGCACATGTCAAATCCCGGCAACGTTCGCTTTGATTTATTAGAAAATTGATAATAAATTTTCTTTTTGCCGCTCGACCCCGGAACTTCATGAAGTCATGTTCAACAACCGGACCGCTACAGCTCAGAAGAGATAAAATCAGAATTAGAAAAAAAAATCTTTATTCACTTTAGCTATGCAAATGGTAGTTGTGTGCGTCGACATTTTTATAAACTACCACCAGATCGGAATCACCGCCACATACTGAGAAGATCCGGCGAAAGAAACTCAGCGAACTTGTGTTTTTTAAATTAATATCAAAATATATAACAAAATATTACAAGATATCAAAAGATATATAAGATATAGGTATATCTTACATAACATAATAGCAAGATACATTACAATTAAAGTTACATAAGATTTAAAAGGCAGGCCACATTGCTCGCAGAACCTATAATCGCTGGGGAAGAACGGTTCTCGAGTGGCGGCCCCGCACCGGAGGACGTAGTGTTGGACGACCTCCCACCCGGTGGACTGATGATCTAGTCAAAGTCGCGGGCAGTCGCTGGTTACAAGCGGTTGGTGATCGTGACTTCTGGCGCTCTTTGGGGGAGGCCTATGTCCAGCAGTGGACGTCCTCCGGCTGATGATGATGATGAAATACTTGAACGACAAAGTTCAAAGTGTTACAATAAATGGTAAAACCTCTTCGAGTCCTGTGGTTACGATGAGCATACCACAAGGCTCCATTCTTGGATCATTTTTATTTCTAACATTTATAAATAACCTACCACGATATTTTATTTTTTGTGGATGACATTTCACTTATATTTATAGTGAAAAGACAATTAGGCAAGTATGACGAAGTGAACAATGCGATATCAAAAGTTGTGCATTGGTGCACAGTCAACAACCTTCTTTTAAATGGTAATAAAACGAAGAGTATTAGATTTTCAATGCCCAATATAAGGCTAGTATATTCCAATATACAATTGAACAGATCTAAACTGGATTTCGTGGAATCCACTGTCTTTTTAGGTATAATAATTGCATAAGTAAATTACAATGGGGCTCTCATACTGAGAAACTGGCAAATAGGCTTAGGTCAGCAGCGTTGGCAGTTAAAAAAATAAGAACGTTAACAGATGTTGAAACGGCCCGATTAGTATATTTTAGTTACTAGTCGAATGGCTTATGAGATTCTTCTTTAGGAAAATTCTGCAGATAAAAGTACTACATTTTTATACAAAAAAGAGCTATCATAGCTAATTTTTTTTATGTCATAGGAAGTCAAACAAGCAGACGGATTCTCTGGTGGTAAGAAATTCATGCCGCCTAGAGACACCAAAGATGGTAATGGTGCGTTGCCAACCTGCGGTCAGGATGTTAGGCCTCGTGCAAAAGTAAGTTTACCGGCTACCTTACCTTCCGAACCGGAACACATCATGACGCTATTTACAATTTTTAACCGACTTCAAAAAAGGAGGAGGTTCTCAATTCGTCGCGATATATTTTTTTAATGTATGTACAGTGATCATTTCTAATCGGCTGGACTAATTTGCAAAATTCTTTTTTTATTTGAAAGAGTAAGCTCCACAAGTGATCCCATAGGAAGGAACTCAGGATCTGATGATGGGATCCTGGAGAAATCGAGGGCATTTCTGAAAAAATGTATGGAAGTACAGAATTTTTGTTGATTTTTTATCAATTGAGTGGGATTTTACGTATAAAAATCGTAATTTTATAATGATAAGCTGATGATGGAGAGCATCCCTACTGAACGACATTTTCAGCGATTACTCTAAAACGGCTAATCTGATTTGGACAGTTCTTTTTTGTTTGGAAAAGTGTACTTCACAGGTAGTCTCTTGGTAAGGAAGTCAGGATCTGATGATGGCATCCTGGTGAAATCGAGGGCATTCCTGAAAAAATGTATGGAAGCACAGAGTTTTTCTTGACTTTTCATCAAATGAGAGGAATTTTACGTATAAAAATTGTAATTTTATGATGATGAGCTGATGATGGAGAGCATCCCAACTGAAGGACATTTTCAGCGACTACTCTAAAACGGCTGGTCTGATTTGGACAGTCCTTTTTTTGTTTGGAAAGATGTACCTCACAGGTAGTCTCATGGTAAGGAAGTCAGGATCTGATGATGGCATCCTGGTGAAATCGAGGGCATTCCTGAAAAAATGTATAGAAGCACAGAGTTTTTCTTGACTTTTTATCAAATGAGAGGAATTTTACGTATAAAAATCGTCGTCTTATGATGATGAGCTGATGATGAAGAGCATCCCTTATGATGAACATTTTCAGCGATTACTCGGAAACAGCTTGTCTGATTTGGATAATTCTTTTTTGTTTGAAAGCGTAGTGTCATGGCAAGGAAGTCAGGATCTGATGAAGGGATTCTGGAGAAATCGAGGAAACTATTAAAAAAAATTGACAAACTTAGGGTTTCTATTGACTTTGAAAATGTTAGTAGGGCTTAAATTGTAGTATAATCCAAGTAGTGCTCTCTCTGTGCAGAGTCAAAACTTAAACATACATAAATATACCCAACGATGAACGAGTATTAGATTTCTTCTTCAACGGAAATAAGATTTTTTAAACGTAGCATTTCTGCTAAGGCTCGTTTATCGTGGGGTTTCGTCAACAGCTTGGAGTCAATAGTAAATACGAGACAATCGATTTTGACGCTGCTCAGGCGTTTCATTCGATAGCCTGTCATTAATAAGAGACAACCGATGTTGTCGTTGTTCTACAGTCTCTTTCGACAAATTTCTTTGTACGTAATTACGCGTCTTAAGCCGTTTTTCACGGTCTTCGGACGACTCTCTAAGGCGTTGTGTTTTATTTCGTTCTCAGCGTCCGTATTGCGGCTCAGGCGCTCATTTTTATACTTTCAGGCTCCTGTGCTCGACGCTTTCTAATGCGTGATGCATGTACAGATGGCCTCCCCATTATTTACCTAAAACCTACTTTATCCACGAACCTAATTAGTATATTGTAATTGTACAACTAAAAAAGCAAGACATAAAATTATTTTTAAACAAAAAAGAAAACCGCCTTCAAAAACTCTCTAAAACGTTAAGTTCTAAGACATGGCCTTTCATATCACACTGCTGAACAACTCGCTCAAAGTTTATTAGATTTTTTAAATGAAAGTGGCATTGAATTGAAAAATTGTTGTGGGCAAAGCTACGATAATGCCAGCAACATGAGTGGGAAATACAGCGGCTTACAACCACGAATTTTGGAAATGAATAAGTACGCAGAATACGTTCCCTGTCTTGCACATTCCTTAAATTTGGTTGCTAAGTGCGCTGTAGACTGATGTACAGAAGCATTAGGTACTTTTCTTTGATTTAGTTGAAAACTTTTATACGTTTTTTTATGCTTCTACCTATCGATGGAGTCGTCTTACGAACGCATTGAAAGATTCTACTTCAAAAATTCAGATTTTGATAAGGTTATCGGACAGTAGGTGGTCAGCCAGAGCTGATGCTACGAAGGCGCTTTTATGTGGTTTTGTCACTATTAAGCAAGTTTTGGAAGATATTTTTAATAACGTAGATCAAAAAGCAGAGTGCTGTAATAAAGCTTACGGACTAGTTTCAATGATGAATAAGTTAGAAACGGGAATAATTACAATTATGTAGAACGGAATCCTAGAACGCTTGCAAGCGACTAGTGCTTTGCTGCAGTCGTCTGATCAAGACCTTTACACAGGATACGCCCTTTATCAAACAGTATATGCCTACGTACAAGCAATGCGATCCACATTTTCAGATGTTGAGGCAAAAGCCAAAGATCTGACCGACTGTGAAGAGCATCAGCAACACTCGACGACAACAACGTCTAATATTACTATGTATTTTTTGCCGACAGTAAAATTAGGAGATAATCAATATGACTGTGTATTTTTTGCTTTTTCTTCTTTCTTTTTGACTGCAAAGTAATTTAAAGTTAAACTTGATTTTAGAATAATTTGGAACCCTGTAGGTACTTCTGAAATATATTTCTTGTTGTGTGACTAAAATAACCTTATTGATCTAATTTACAGATTGCCTGGCGTGCCTGTCTTTTAGAACAAGAAAATGCATCACTTCGCACCCACGTTAATATGCTCAGACAAGAAACCCTCGCCCTTAGAGCACTTTTGGCTGCACGAGATGAAGCACCTTTACCTACTTCGACCACTACCGATTAAAAATGATGTAATGTTGAAAATTGGAAAGAATTAAAAAAAAAACACTCTCCTACCTCTTTTCCCATTTGTTGACCATCCATACTAATATTACAAATTCAAAAGTATCTATCCGTCTATCTGTCTGTTTCGCTTATACGCACCAAGCACAGCACTGATTTTGATAAAATTTGACATAAACAAATGTAAGACGTTAAATCAACAAATAACTACTTTTTACCGCGGGATAATATATCATTCCCAAAAATCGCAAGAAAGCGTAGCGTACGAAATAATAATTGTATGTTTGCTTGAAAAAAAAATTCAAAGCTAGATAGGCCTTTTATCAAGGAAGGCTATATGTTTTTTATAATTACGCTGAAACCAATAGGAACGGAGCACCGATGAAAAATGTTTGAAAATCGCGGTTTTACCCTATTGAGAGATACCGTTGCGTGCGCTGCGTAAGCGATTCAAGTTTCGCAAAAATCATACCTATCAAAATTGTTCCCTTTTAAAAGTTCTAAAAAAATTCCAATGCAGCAAAACAAAGGCAAAATATTAATCCTTAGCCAAATAAATAAGTACGTTATTCATCACAAGTATTTAATTTTAAATAAAATTGACCTTTACACTATTCAATTTAAATGAATATCTTAGGACAAGGACACTCAAAGTGTGCGTCGCGGCGCCCTCGTGCGTCGTAGAAAGTGAAGAGGGGTGTCGTGAGTCGATCAAATGTTGTTCATGTAGGTATCAAATGTGGAGCAAGAAATGAGAGTAGCAATGTCAAGTCTTATTCTGCGCTTTGAAAAACTGTGCGGAGATCACCAAGCTCACCCGTCACCAGGGCCTGATTTAAACTCATTGCCGCTCCTGGGCACCGGAAAAAAGTCCGCCCTATTACTAGAATTTTACTTAAGGGGGGAAATACGTGTAGAAAGACGTTTTCATGCTGATTTTTTATTATTTTTTATAAATATTTTATTGACAGATATGAGTACCTAGTAATTATCATTTTCATAATATCTTAAAAAGCACCCCACGCTTTTTTTTAATAAAATATTTTAATTATTATTATTAATTTTATTTGTTATTGAATTTTTTAACACTTTTCTTAATTTAAATTTATTAAAATTGATTTTCTCTTTTTAGTTTGATTTTCTATAAAAAGCGTGTTTTGAGTTTTTTTTTAACTATTATTTATTTTTTATTTTGGTTTATTTTTAAAAGCGTGATTTTTTTTAACTATTATTTGTTTTGTAGAATTAAAATTCGAAAAACAAAATTTTCATAAAATCGTTTTTTTGGATTTACTTCTAAATGGCTTCCCGACTAATTCCAAAAACTAATCAGCTCTTATGTTTAAACAGCCACGTCGATTGCCACCAATCCAGTCAAAATCGGTTGATTCGTTCGAGAGTTACCGAAATCGAAAAATTTTGAAAAAAGTGTTTTTTCACATAACTTCAACATTTCTGTTTGGATAGTTTTTGACAGAATAAAATAATTATTAGAGTCCAAAAAATCACGTCGATCGCCAACAAGAACGTGATTGATTAAATCATTTTGATTATTATTTTTTACTAAAAAAGTGCCAAAATTATAATTCATAAATAATGAATGAATTGAATTTCTTGAATTGGGATTTCGTTACTGCTAACGTAGTCAAATAATTTGATACTTCAGGTAAATACGGCTGATCAAAATCAGCCAAAGCTGGGTATGATATTTGAGTTGTAAACTGACGAAAAATGTGATGCAAAAAGGTCACATATGTCTGATCCGGAGTTAGCCATTTTTTTGTCTAACTTCATTTGATTTGGGTAAGAACATGTCCTTTTTCTCTTATTCTTAATAAAGCTCCATATAAGTTTAGGGTTCTCAGACATACAAGCTTCCAAGCGCTTCAAATATAATCTGTAATTTATGTTATGAAGTTTTGAACATCTTTCTCTTAATACTTCAAACGTGATTAAGTCACGAGGATTACCATATTTCCGGTATTTAGTCTTGTACTTCAGCTTTTCTTTGATCACTTTAATTAATGCATCGGAGAACCAGACTGGATATTTACTAGAGCGAGGTCTGGATTTTTGAACATGTCTAGAAATTACAACTGACAAAGCATTATAGAAATATTCTACCATATCGTCAACATTATCAAAGTTGGATAGTTTCTTTTGCCAGGGATGGCACTAAGTTCACTTATGATTTTCATAATCTT